>SJYG01001146.1:79077-143005 GCA_006410535.1 Litocranius walleri
GGCCGGGCTTGGGAAGGAGTCCTGGGGCGGGCGGCGGAGGGCTGGGCGGGGCGGTCCCGCCGGGGGTCGTGAGGCGCAGCCGGCGCCCAGCCGCGGGCGGAGGCGGGGAGAGAGCGAGGGTCGGGGCTGGGGCACTAGGGGATGCAGACCGTCCAGCGCCAGCATGGAAGGAAAGTCCTTGCAGTTGGAGACGCCCGTGGAGTCCGTGACGCACGTCTTCCATAGGTTGGCCCAATAGGTAGCGGTGGTGATGACCGTGCCGTCGATGGTGGACACCTTCCAGTAGTCGGTGGGCAGCGTGGAGGACACCAGCACCCAGCCGGAGATGGAGACCATGAAGGCAATGATCTCCGACGCCGTGCTCGCCATGCCGCCCGCCGCCGCCGCGCTGGCTCTCGCGCTCCCCACTCGGCGGCCGCACAGCGACCCCCGCGCGCCCGGCCCCGAGGCTCCGCCCCCGTCGCCCCGCCCTCCCGCGGACCCGGCGCTAGGGGGCGCGCGCGGACCCGGGACGCGCCCTCGGGGAGCAGAAACGGCTCGCGCGGAGCTGCTACCCGCGTTCCCCTCCAGCCTGCTGGCCCAGCGCGACCCTGCGCGTCCCTGCGGCTCCCCATTCCCTGCAGGCCATCTCGGGGCCGAGGCACCGTAGAGAGGGGCTCTCCTGTTGAACAAATTGGCAGCCGAATGTGGACGACCTGCTGCACCCACCCTCTTTCCCCTCCCTGGCCCTACCCATTGGCAAGAGCTTGGCGTTCAGAGTATCTTGTAAAAGCAGAGCAGGAAAAAAAAAAAAAAAGGCTTCTGATGCCCGGAAAGGACACGGCCTGCTAACGCAGCCCTTGGCCCGCTGAACTCTAAAGGTTTTCGTGCCTCGCTCTTTTGGGTGACCCAGTTCAGCTTGTCAAGGAGCGATCACTGCAGCTCTGGGCTCGAAGTCAGCCTTGCCCTGAACTTCCGCAGTTCCTTTCGGCCAGGCGGCATGCGGAAGGTCATTGCAAGGAGGTGGGTGACACAGACCTCAGTTCAGGACAGCGGTCTGTGCAGAGCCCAGGCTGCAAGGGGACCTTCTTTACGGTCCTGATCGTGACTGTTCCAGTCACAACGCTGGCCTGCTGATACCAATGTATCACGTAGGACATGCATCTAAACATTTTCTCGTGGGTTCCTTCCAGCTCCCGTTTCTGAGTCTCTTCTATGATGGTCTGTTTCAGCTTCTCTGCATCTTGTTTTACTTTTTTTTTTAAACCAGCTCCACCTTTAGCATCCAGCTGAGGGATAAACTCATTCCTTCATTGCTGTCTGAAAGTAAACTTAAAGATCAGGGTGTACTTTTGGCTCCAGAGGTCACACATTTGGGCAAAAATGAGAGAACAAAGATTGGCTTTATTATTTGTCCCTTTAAAGTTCTTGGTGCGAGCGAGCTCTTTTGTTTCTGACTCTTTGCAATCCCATGAATTGTAGGGCAGCCAGTTTCCTCTGTCCATGGGATTTTCCAGGCCGGAATACTGGAGTGGGTTGCATTTCCTCCTCCAAGGAATCTTCCCGAAATAGGGATTTGTACCTTCGTCTCCTGCATTGGCAGGCAGATTCTGTACCACTGAGCCACCTGGGAAGTCCAAAGTTCTTGGAATGAACCTCTAAATCAGGCCTATAATAAAGCTAGCTGCTAACCCTGTTTCCTAAAGGAAATCAACCCTGAATATTCATTGGAAGGACTGGTGCTGACCTGAAGCTCCAGTACTTTGGCCACCCGATTCTAAGAGCTGACTCACTGGAAAAGACCCTGATGCTGGGAAAGAGTGAGGGCAAGAAGAGAAGGGGGTGACAGAGGATGAAATGGTTGGATGACATCCTGACTTAATGGACATGAGTTTGAGCAAACTCAGGGAGATAATGAAGGACAGGGAAGCCTGGTGTGCTGCAGTTCATGGGGTCACAGAGAGTCAGACACGACTAAGTGACTGAAGAACAACAAGCCTGCTTCACAGTGTTTATGCAGGGACACTTTGGTTCATTGTGAAGAATTTCTCAATTCCCCTTTGTCACTTAAAAATGAGTATAGAATGAAATTAGAAGTGATTTGATGTCTCTGGAGAAGAGAGAGGGTTGAATTATAGAAACATCTGAACAGATTTGGGAGGACCATTGGAGATTGTATGGACACACTCCACACTCAACACAATCATCTTATTTCTAGAGATAGTATTCAGTTCACGCTCTAACCTTCAGAACTTCAGGTTTTAGCGCGCGGCAAAGTGTGTGCTCTGGTTTTGTTTTGTACTGACAGCCTTTGAGCGAGTTTTTGTTTCTGTTGAGTGCAAATCTGTCTTTAGCATCCATGCAACTGCCGTGATTTGCACTGAGAAAACACAAGTCCTACTTTTGGGCCCTGCAACAGCTCTTGGGAAGTGTGTGTGTGTGCTTGACCATTTCGCTGCTTGTGTGAATGGGAATACTGGTGAAAATAGTTTGCCTGGTGGAATGCAGACGTGATTCCACTACTATGCTCCTCTTGGCCCCAGCTTGTCCTGCTGTGTCATGTTGGGTTTACTGGGGGATCCAACTTAAAAATAATTTGGTAAGCACGTACCTAACTTCCTCAATCACCTTTGAGTACTGACAACAAAGTGTCCTCTATTCTTTTGTATGATTTGGCATTTTAAAATGATTTTATTTTCTGGTTTCATACCCTCCAGCATGTTTACACCATTATTTCTATGTTGTATTTCTTTCTGAATGATCTGCTTCCTTTGAATCCAATTTACTGTTCAGACAACACAAGAAGTCATAATCCAAAACATTCCCTATGGATTTTCCAAAAGTTAAAATGTGCACAGATGTTGGTTTTGTACTTTATTTCCTGGCCTCATTTGAGTGTCTTTGTTTGCTTTTCTCTTCTTCATGATAGTTTCTCACTAAAATTGTTGATTCTTTTTTTGCAAGACCCTGACTTACTTTTGACACACAATAAGTCTAGTATTGTGACCTTAAAGACTCATGAAGATCCTAATTTATTAATAAATTGGTTATGAATGCCATCATTTGGAGCCACAGGTACATGGTTTTACAAAAACAACTGTGAAGAATAATTTGGTGTTTCAGACTAGCCCCCACAGATTTATTTAACAGATAATGTAGTTTTGCACACTGTACTTAAAATATCCACAAACCTATCATTGCAATATAGCTTTCGGAGGAAACAAATTCTAAATTCTAACTTGGACCTCCAAGGAAGACTCTGCTGCATCACCAGACCATTTAATCCAGAATCTCTGGGGGTGCCACTGGTAGTGATTTTACCAACACTTGTAATGCACAGTCAGGTTGGACATCACAGCTCTGACCAGTTGAGATTCATGTATATAAACCGTCAATTTAGCAAACTGGATGATTTGTGTTATAGAGAAAAAGAACATTCCTTTCTTGGTTGAAAACTTTGAAAGAAGAAATACTCTTTTACTATAGAGATCATAACACACAGCTTGAACTTAAAAGGGCTGAAAATACCACAAACAACCCATCAATCATGAACCGTGTGGCAGCACTATTAGTTCCTTTGCCAGCTGAAACAGTCTAGGGTCGTTATGCCTGTGGACTTGGCTAATTTTCTTTGACTTTTATCCTTTGTCTGTTCTATGAGGTTTCACAGCCCCAGACTTCTCTTTGCTGGCATGTACTGCGTATTAACTATGAAGAATGACTTCTTAGAGCCCACAAGTACCTGACCGAAGGATGAAAAAATATTAACTTTCCTTAACACCTGAAGAATATTATGTAGTGAATCAAGTATTTACTCAGAAATGTCTTATATCTTAAGCATTTCAAAACCAATTTAGTCAGAAGAAACCACAGCATCCAACATAAGAATGTCCAAAAAAGGAAAACAGATTGAAGAGAATCTTTTTAAAGGAAGTAATGGATAAATGACCTATTTTACTTTAAGGTTCTAGAGTCCCAAATAACCTTTGCAGTTAATCTGAAAACCTGTTTACAGAGTACGTTTCAACTGATATGTTTCTTTATTTTCTTTAGGATTCAGTTTACTAAACTTTTTATGTAATTATTCACAACAAACCATTCTTAATTTAAATACGAGTGAATACAGTTAGAAAGTTACTCCTCCAAATTATTCAAAATAATGTCTTAATTAACATTAACTCTGCCTTTCCAAAAAAAAAAAAAGCATTGTTTCTTTTCTGATAGGAATAGTACTAATTTATAATAAATTTGACATAAAGACATTAAATGGCCTGAAATATATTCTGTGCCTTTCCACATTTGAGAACTAAGCTGCTGAGACTTAACATCGGAAGTTATTTATTTGGCATTATTATAGTTGTTAAGGAAAAATAGAGGATTCCCCCACCCCACACTTGTTCAGTGGGAGTGAAACCAGTTTAGCCGACTGAACCAGAGATTTGCAGAAATTCTTTACTTGAGATTCAACTCAGCTGCCAAACAACACAGGTGTGCCTTTTAACAGCTCAAGGATTTTCTAAGCATCAAATCTGGTTTCAGTATACACTAGCTCCTTCTTAGATTCCAATGAGGGGACATGCTACTCACCAGGTGGGAAGGGACTAAAGTCCTGATAAATGCGGTATTAACTTAAAAAAAACAACAACAACTGCCCAGGAGCCAAATATTGTTACACTACCTTCAAGAAGACATTAACACCGATACTAAGATAGTAAAATAGCATATCTGTATTCTTTTCCCTTCATTTCCCCTAACACTCTTAGTTTATCTTAATGCTTTATACTAATTCTGTGATACTTGTTAGTTACTTAGCGTGAAAGCTACTGCATGAGAGGAGTAGTTACAGGAACGAATACTCATGCTTATCATTGCATCATTGATCATATATGTGTGTCTATGTATATAATTTTTTTGAAATTATAAGGAAACAGAAGTTTATTTTGACATCCGGTACCCTCTGAGGCTAACTGCATTAATGCCATATATCTTAAGAGCTTGTCTTTCATACATTCATTTGAAACACTAATTTCCAATTCTTGTAACCAAACAGGACCCTTCCCCCCACATCCTCTGCCGTAGTTCCTCTCTAAGGTGCTTGGATAATGGTATCTCATGCATCTTTCCTGAGTTTTTCAGATGCTAAAAACCACCAACCAAATAGAAGGAATTAATTCCATCATAGTCTTGGGCATGTAGCCCTCAGACCTACTGGTACCCAAGGATTGATTAAAATTAGCCACCCTGTTACCTATCTCACAATCAACCAGTGAGAGAACTGTGCTTACTTACTCTGTGACTCTTACTCTGAGATGACCACTGACTCTGTGACTCTCCCCCTCTCACCTTGGCTGTTAAAAATGCTTTGCTGAAACCCCTCAACAAGTCTGGGGCTTTTTAGGGCGGGAGCCACAGGTCTCCTTGCATTGTCCTGAAATCAACATTTGTCTGCTCCAAACTCTGACGTTTCCATGGTGCTTGGCCTCACTGTGCATTGGGCACACGAACTTGTGCTCAGTGACTTTCTGAGGTATATTAAGACTATCTAGATTCCTCTTGGGCACCTGGAGAGTTTGGGGTGCCAGTGGCTCATAGCTATCTTGGTGAATATGCCTCCAGTCTGGAAAGACTCTCACTCTGGGATGCTGGGACTTCTAGGACTTGCTGGTCAATGAGCATCTACATGTATGTGTTAGTTGTTCAGTCATGTCCAACTCTTTGCAACCCCTTGGACTGTAGCCCACCAGGCTTCACTGTCCATGGTATTCTCCAGGCAAGAATATTGGAGTGGATTGCCAAGCCCTTCTCCAGAGGATCTTCCTAATCCCTGCCTGGAATGTAGCAGACTTGGGTTCAATCTTCCCAGCTGAAACTGAGTCTCCTGCATTGCAGGCAGATTCTTATCTGAGCTAACTGGGAATCCCATACCCAGGTAGAGCAGCAAGTAAGTCTGTGTGTTTGGGGCAACTCATTTCATTTCTCTGAGTTGCAGCTTCCTCATTTGAAAAATGAAGTTATTTTGTATGGACTCCAAGACCACTTTGAACTCTAAAAATCTCTGAACCCATGACTCGTAATGAACATGACTAATCACAGACAAAATCAACAAGAGAAAACAGGCAAGGGTTTCCCTTGGTGTACTTGCCCTTCTTTTCTACTCACTTCTTGACATTATTCTCCCTCCTTTGCTATATTTGGGCTTCCCAGGTAGCTCAGTGGTAAAGAATCCACCTGCCAATGCAGGAGACCCAAGAGATGTGGGTTTGATCCCTAGGTTGGGAAGATCCCCTGGCAGAGGTAATGGCAACCCACTCCAATATTTTTGCCTGGGAA
Organism: Litocranius walleri; assembly: GCA_006410535.1. Classification (NCBI taxonomy): domain Eukaryota; kingdom Metazoa; phylum Chordata; class Mammalia; order Artiodactyla; family Bovidae; genus Litocranius; species Litocranius walleri. The sequence continues at coordinate 85,387 of SJYG01001146.1, forward strand.
ATCCTATGGACAGAGGAACCTGGTGGGCTATAGTCCTTGGGGTTGCAAATAGTTGGACTTGACTGAGCACACACACACATACTCAGTTTGCTGTTTATTTTTTCACAAATTATTTAAAAATTCATCGTGGTGATGGCAGAGCATTAAACTAAGTGAGGGTCATTTGTGACTGCTCAAACTAAGTGAGGGTCATTTGTGACTGCTCAGGTCAATGCCCGTGAAGTTGGTCCCAAATCCTTGACCTGGGAACTGCTTTTTTTAAAAAAACAAAAACAAAAACTTTTAAATTGGAGTATAGTTGTTTTACAATGTCATGTTAGTTTCTGCTGTCCAGCAAAGTGATCAGCTCTATGTACACATATATTCCCTCGTTTTTAGATTTCCTTCCCATTTAGGTCACCACAGAGCACTGAGTAGAGTGCCCTGTACAGCAGGTTCTCATTAGCTTTCTATTCCATACATAGTAGTGTATATCCTTTGCTATATTTACAGGGTGTGCATGTGTATGGGTGTGTACATGGGGGTATGAAAGATAATATATAGTGTTTGAAAAGTCTCTAAGAATAGGTTTATTTTCAACTCTTTGTTCTCATTGTGTTTTAGAAGTGTGATAAAGCTCAAAACCAGTGGTTCCCATGAACTTATGGTTCCGGGGGGAAGGGATAGTTAAGGTACTTTGGGAAGGTCATGTACATGTACTGCTATATTTAAAATGGATAACCAACAAAGACCTATCCTATAGCACATGGAGCTCTGCTTAATGTTGCATGGCAGCCAAGATGAGAGGGGAGTTTGGGGGAGAATGGATGCATGTATATGTATGGCTGAGTCCCTTAGCTGTTCACCTGAAACTTCTACAATGTTGTTAATTGGATATACCCCAATGCAAAATGGTTTTGGTGTTAAAAAGAAATTAAAATGAAAAAAAATTGTAGTTACCAATTGAAAGGGGGAGAGGGGCAGTAAAGATGCTGGGGAATGGGAATATAGGATGTTGGGTGTAATATAGGCTCAAGGATGTATTGTACAGAGGAGGAATACAGAACATATTTTGTAATAACTGTAAATGGAAATTAACCTTTACGTTGCATAAAAAGTTAACAAGGAAGAAGTGCAGTAAGTAGTTCAATTCACTTATGAAGCAGTGATGTTGGGCCGGGAATAGATGAAGGAGCTATAAAGGTGTAAGATAAAATTCTCTGTGTGGCCTTGGCAGGTCACCCAATTGCTCTGTATCTGTTCTTCAACTATAAAATCAGAACAAATAATAGCTTTTTCAAAGTTATTGTGAAGATTGGAGACAATGTACTTCAAGGATCTGGAACATGGTAGATATTTTTTTTAAAAGGGTACTATTCCAGTTCACTCATGCTTTTTCATTTCCCTACCTCTCTTTAAAGTTATAAAGTTGCATCATCCAAAAAAGTGGGATTAATCAGATTGACTGCCATGCAGCAAGCAAATACAAATAAACTGTATTGCAAATCTTAATAAGAAGACAGAAAGACTTTAGTAGGGTGCCAACATGGTAGGGCTTGATGCTGAGAGCAAGGGAGAGAAACCAGGAAGTGAGAGTGAGATTAGTTTTTTTTGCTGGGGGAACTGGGAGGGGTGGGGGCTGTGCAAAAGGAAGCACAACAAACATGAGAAAGAAAACTAGAATGGTTAAACGTAAAAGGGAGTGGACAACTACAAGATAAAATTAAAGTGAAAGTGTTAGTCATGTCCGACTCTTTGCGATCCCATGGACTGTAGCCCGTCAGGCTCCTCTATCCATGGGATTCTCCAGGCAATAATCCTGGATTAGGGTGCCATGCCCTCCTCCAGGGAACCTTCCCAACATAGGGATCGAACCCAGGTCTCCCGCATTGCAGGCAGATTCTTTACCTTCTGAATCACCAGGTAAGCCCAAGAATACTGGAGTGGGTACCCTATCCCTTCTCCAGGGGATCTTCCTGACCCAGGAGTTGAACTGGGGTCTCCTGCATTACAGGTGGATTCTTTACCAGCTGAGCTAAAATAAAGGTAACAAATACAAAGTGAAAGGAGAACAAATACAAAGAGAAAAGAACAAGAAATAAGGATAAGGGATAAGAAAAAGAGATGGGAAACCCCAGGGTGGGGATGGGAGGAAAGGGGGACCAGTGTGGATGGGAAGGAGTGTGGGAGGGAGTAAGTCAGCATTGAGAAGAGAAGATGGGAGACCTGTATGCAGAAGTGGAGGGCTGTTTTCCCAGCCCTCACCTTTCTATACTGCTGCATGTAAGGGGTGGGAAGGGCCTCATTCTAGTGCCTGTTACAGTTGAAGAGGCTTCCCCCTTCCCTGGGCTTCAGAATAGAGCTGGTAAGAAGTTGACCCCAAGCTCTCAGGAGTCCCGTGTTTACCATTTGGCTCACTTCATGGGAAACATCTGTGGAAGTTTAAAACGAATTCTTTAGGGGTCAGAAATGAAAGTTCTTGCAAAAACATACTCATAAGCAAATAATTGTGAGGCCTTTTTTTATTCCCCAAATGTAGACTTACTCCGGTTTTTATCTAATATAAACGTACGTGCGTACCTTTCAGGTATCAGGTGCTACATTCTAAACACTGCAGTGGAGTTAATAACAGTCCTATGGAGTAGGTCCTGTTTCCATTCTCTTTGTGCAGATGCTGAACCACAGAGAGATGTAGTAGCTGGCTCTGGAAGCTGGTGGAGGCAGCTTCAGCTTAGCCAGTTTAGCTCTTGAGTCTGCACTCCTCTGTAGTCAGTCATTTGCCTTCTGCTTCTACTAGGGTGTTCCAGGTGGCGCTAGTGGTAAAGAACCGGCCTGCCAATGCAGGTGACATAAGCAACTCGGGGTTTGATCCCTGGGTTGGGTTGCCATGTCCTTCCCAGGGTTGGGAAGATCCCCTGGAGGAGGTCATGGCAACCCACCTGGCTGGCTACAGTCCATAGAGTCACAAAGAGTCCAGACACAATTGAAGTGACTTCATGAGCACGCAAGGCAATGCTTTGTGGTTCATGTATTCAGTAAATATCCACTGAGTATAAGTACACCCATGGCGGATTCATGTTGATGTATGGCAAAACCAATACAATATTGTAAAAAAAAAAGAAAAGTTGCTTTTAACTCATAAAAAAAAATACAAAAAATTAAAATAATCCTACATAATCTGTATTTATCTTTGTTTTTTTTAGGAGAATGGATTTTATAACCAGAAGTGTTTGAACAAGATACCTAATTTCCTTATGTAATTTTATTACATGACTGTATCTTGTAATAGATCAATTAAAGTTCATTAATATACTGCTTAACAATGTCCTGGACCACACTAATTCATTATATCAGTTTATATCTAGGTCTTTTTAAAAAATTTTTATTTTTACTTGATTTTACTTTACAATACCATATTGGCTTTTCCATACATTGACATGAATCCACCACGGGTGTATACGAGCTCCCAATCCCGAATCCCCCTCCCACCTCCCACCCCATATCATCTCTGGATCATCCCCGTGCACCAGCCCCAAGCATCCTGTATCCTGTATCGAACATCGGCTGGCGCTTCGTTTCTTACATGATAGTGTACATGTTTCAATGCCATTCTCCCAAATCATCCCACCCTCTCCCTCTCCCTCAGAGGCCAAAAGTCTGTTCTATACCTCTGTGTCTCTTTTGCTGTCTCGCATACAGGGTCATCATTACCATCTTTCTAAATTCCGTATATATGTGTCAGTATACTGTATTGGTGTTTTTCTCTCTGGCTTACTTCACTCTGTATAATCGGCTCCAGTTTCATCCATCTCATTAGAACTGATTGTGTGTGTGTGGATGTCTACATGTATTGCATATATATGTATGTAGATGTGTGTAGTTTATGTATGTACGTACACACTAAACAGTTCATCAGCGTTTTCCTTGCTATCCTGGATTGGGGGAGTTCTATGGTGTGTGTTGTTTACTGTGTATGACCTATGCTTCTTATGCTTATCTTCTGATTGGAATTTTGACCCATATTCACCAACAAAGGGTGTGCCACAATAAAACAAAGGAAAAGTGTCCCATTCAGGTGCTGGAAGGCAAGTTTTTCTCTCACTAGGTATTGCCATATTGTATCTGGAATGGCTATACCCCATGGCATGCCCACAGCAGTGTAGAGTGGTTCTGGTTTTCTCATGTTCTCCCCAAACTTATTTTACCTGACTATGTAATTGCTATATTACTGTAAGACCTAAGTTTGTCCATCTCCAAAGTTCATATTCTTACATTTAAAGGATAGCACAGTCATCCAAGTTTTGAGGACATTCAAAGACAAACACTAAAAATCTCCACATATCACTGTATCCAAAGTTAAAGAGAAGTCATTGTCTGAATATTTTTTTGTTCTCCTTGGCCTCTTTTTACTGATTATGGGAGGAGAATAGGGATGTAGGGAGAGAGAAATTTGGACTATTGCACTGACATGTCAGGGAAACTAGTATATATGTGTGTACACCTGTTTGTGATTGTATCATACACACAGACAAAGGGTGAAAGGAACAAGGCTAAGAGATGAAAGTAAAAGGGAGACAAGAGGAACATGTAATAACAAAAGATGTTTTCTCTGTAACACATTGGTTGGGACTGAAGGTGATAAGGTAGGAGATGGTGAAAGGATTTTTCATATAAGTTTGTATGTCTGTGTGGAATGAGGCAGGAGGCAAGACCAAGGACCAGCTCCTGCTTTGCACTGTTGCTGTGCCATCTCCAGGTATAGACATACAGATATCTGAGCACTGGAGATTTAAGGCATCTAAAAAGCCACGGCACCCCACTCCAGTACTCTTGCCTGGAAAATCTCATGGGCGGAGGAGCCTGGTGGGCTGCAGTCCATGGGGTCGTGAAGAGTCGGACACGACTGAGCGACTTCACTTTCGCTTTTCACTTTCATGTATTGGAGAAGGAAATGGCAACCCACTTCAGTGTTCTTGCCTGGAGAATCCCAGGGATGGGGGGAGCCTGGTGGGCTGCCGTCTCTGGGGTCGCACTGAGTCGGATACGACTGAAGCAACTTAGCAAATAGCAAAGAGCAATATTAGTGCTGTTCTTACGTGTCTGGGAAGATGATGAAAGGTTGAACACAATGACTGAATGAAGCGTTTGGGTCATGTCAGCATGATCGACTTCTTTGCTTTTTTCCTTTCGAGTTAAATTGTCCAAGTGTTGGAAAAGAATCTTGTAACCACAGTCTTCTCATCACCAAATAGTATGTTTTAATTGCTAGGCATGACAAAGAGACAAGTTTCCTTGTCCTCTGATTTTTGCCTTCCATTTCCTTTGCCATATCCTTGAAGGCAACTTCAACTGCCAGGGAACTTGCTGGAGGTGCCTTTAAGGAAGTGATTGAAAAAACAGAGGTGGTCAGAGACCACTGAACATCACTGAAACCTGGGAGGAATGACCAGCTAGGGGAGTAGTGGCCTGAAGAAAGTGATAGCCAGGAGGCTGTTTTGACCTCTGGGGGGGGATTTGAAGAGACTGGAGAAGCCATTGTAAGAGGTTGGGGTCCATGGCCCTAAGAAGATGAAACAGCCTGGAGAGTTCGCTCAGGTGTTTTGCTCCCATTTAAAAAACAGCAGTATTTGTTCACTGAAACAAATTAAAATACACTTGAGTGCCTACTATGCTCTAGACATCCTTCCACACAGTGCAGACACAGTGAACCAAACATACAAAATCTCTGCCCTAAAACAGCTGACATTCTACTGGAGGAGACAAATACTACAAGGTGAGAAAAAGGTTTAGTATAGCAGATAATATGTGCTAAAGAGAAAAAATAAGCCAGCAGGGAAGGGGAATGTTGTACAAAATGTGTGTGCATAGTGGGGGTAGGTGGGTTAAATTTTAGTTAGGCAGCCAGAGAGGCCCTCCTTAAGAAGATGACTTTTGGGTGAAGAAAGACTGGTAGAAATGAGGGAGTCAGTATTTTTTAAGATGAGAAAAGTAATCACATCTTAGGGCTTCTTGTTGGCCTGTAAGGCACTTTTGTGTGAATTCAATGAATGCCCTGTCCCCTGTGTGGTTGTAACCCCACACCAGGGCCCGCAGCTCAGAGAGAACAGTGCTAAAGAATCCACCTGCCAATGCAGGAGATGCAGGAGACGTGGGTTCGACCCCTGGGTTGGGAAGATCCCCTGGAGAAGAAAATGGCAATCCACTCCAGTACTCTTGCCTGAAAAATCCCATGGGCAGAGGAGCCTGGTGGGCTACAGTCAGCAGGGCCGCAAAGAACTGGACACGATTGAGCCTGAGCACGCAGCATGAACTGAAAAGAATGGAGTTGTATGCCGATAAGAGGGTAGACAGATAATAGACACACCTCTTTTTGTGGCTGTTTCTGTGGAAATAGCTGTTTCCACAGAAATAGCTATTTCCACAATAGCTGTTTCTGTGTTTGACTTGGGTTTGTGAAGAGTTATTTAAAAGATCTAAAGAACAAAGCCAATGTCATATTTTGCCTACAATTATCACTGCCGCACCACTAGGATTTTGGACATAAATCTTTCTGACAAACAAATATGCCTTAAGACAATGACTTCTCTGCGTACAATTCACCCATGTAATCTTATAGAGTTAAGCAATGCTTTGCTTTCCCATCAAAACACTACATGAAAAAGTATACTGTAAACTTTTGATATGGTAAATAAAGCTTTTAAAAAAAATGTATCAATAATTGAAGGATAATTGCTTTACAACGGTGTGTTGGTTTCAGCCATACATCAACAAATCAGCCATAGGTATACTCTGGAACCTCCTTCCCCCAGTGTAATTTGTTTAAGTAAACTGAATGATATTTTGTTAGTTTTTATGGAGGAGAAAAGCAGATAATAAAATTTTTTTATTTCATACTAATTTTCAGATGTGATTGAGAGGATCAAATATATTAAAGCATAGATGTTAAAAAACTGGATATATTATGGGTATTTGATAAATTGCTTAATTTTATTGGTCAAAAGGATAAATGACTTAAAATATTGGACGGAATGTTAAGCATAAGCTCTCAAAAACTGTCAAAGTCTAATTTCTATTTGCTGTTCCAAGTAATTTATCTTTTTAAATGATGAAAAATCATATCCTTTCATATTATAATCTTGCAACAAAAATAAGGCCTTATTTTACAATTCAAATAATCAAATTCATCCTCCAATAATTGCCCTTTTCTGATTTTTAATATTTATATATATTGGAGCTTCTCAGGTGGTTCTAGTAGTAAAGAACCCGCCTGCCGATTCAGGAGACTGAAGAGACTCAGGTTCATTCCCTGGCTTGGGAAGATCCCTAGGAGGAGGAAATGGCAATGTGCTCCAGTATTCTTGCCTGGAGAATCCCGTGGACAGAGGAGCCTGGTGGGCTTCAGTGCATGGGGTCTCAGAGAGTCAGACATGACTTGAGTGACTGAACACACACACATATATATAAATAATTATCACTAAATAATTTTTCAACAGATGGAGAGGAATCACACAATATGAAAATGCAGCATATGTTTTCATTTGGTTGTTTTTTTCCTGTTTGTAAGCAGAGTTGACTCCATAGCCTCTCCCAGGAAGAGCTATGTGCTAACTTAACTCACCCATTAGAATCATCAGTTTCTTGTACACTTTCTCCTAACAGCCAATTAATCCCGACATTCAAGATGCTCGTCTTTTGCTGGTTTTGGGGGGAAACCCAGCTGGACTCTAGGTAGTGTACAGCTCCACAATCCTACCTTTTTAAAAATGACACTATTCTTTTCTTACCACCTGGAAAGCTCTCAGGGCACAAGACTTCTTAAAGGGCTGGCTTTTAGACCCTCGTTTAGCCAAGTGTTTGGGAATTCCCAGTGGCTCAGCAGTAAAGAATCTGGCTGCCAGTGCAGGAGATGTGAACAGGATGATCCCTTGAAGAAGAAAATGGCAACCTACTCCAGTATTCTTGCCTGGAAAGTCCCATGGACAGAGGAGCCTGGCATGTCCATGGGGTTACAGTCCATGGGGTTACAAAAGAGTCAGACACAACTTAGGGACTAAACAACCTCCTTGCTTTACCTAATCACTGGACAGATGTGGTTCCTTACTAATATGACTTTTTTTTTTCACGGTTATGACCATGATTCTAATTTTTACTGTAATTTTTAAAATGCAATCCCTATCAAGCTACCAGTGGTATTTTTCACAGAGATAGAACAAATAATTTCACAATTTGTATGGAAATACAAAAAATCTCGAATAGCCAAAGCAATCTTGAGAAAAAAGAATGGAACTGGAGGAATCAACTTGCCTGACTTCAGGCTCTACTACAAAGCCACAGTCATCAAGACAGTGTGGTACTGGCACAAAGACAAAAATATAGATCAGTGGAACAAAATAGAAAGCCCAGAGATAAATCCACACATCTATGGACACATTATCTTCGACAAAGGAGGCAAGAATATACAATGGATTAAAGACAATCTCTTTAACAAGTGGTGCTGGGAAAACTGGTCAACCACTTGTAAAAGAATGAAACTAGAACACTTTCTAACACCATACACAAAAATAAACTCAAAATGGATTAAAGATCTAAACGTAAGACCAGAAACTATAAAACTCCTAGAGGAGATCATAGGCAAAACACTCTCTGATATAAATCACAGCAGGATCCTCTATGATCCACCTCCCAGAATACTGGAAATAAAAGCAAAAATAAACAAATGGGATCTAATTAAAAGCTTCTGCACAACAAAGGAAACTATAAGCAAGGCGAAAAGACAGCCCTTGGAATGGGAGAAAATAATAGCAAATGAAGCAACTGATAAACAACTAATCTCAAAACTATACAAGCAACTCCTGCAGCTCAATTCCAGAAAAATAAACGACCCAATCAAAAAATGGGCCAAAGAACTAAATCGACATTTCTCCAAAGAAGACATACAGATGGCTAACAAACACATGCAAAGATGTTCAACATCACTCATTATCAGAGAAATGCAAATCAAAACCACAATGAGGTACCATTTCACACCAGTCAGAATGGCTGCGATAAAAACAATAGCAAATGAAACAACTGACAAACAACTAATCTCAAAGATATACAAGCAACTTATGCAGCTCAACTCCAGAAAAATAAACGATCCAATCAAAAAATGGGCCAAAGAACTAAATCGACATTTCTCCAAAGAAGACATACAGATGGCTAACAAACACATGCAAAGATGTTCAACATCACTCATTATCAGAGAAATGCAAATCAAAACCACAATGAGGTACCATTTCACACCAGTCAGAATGGCTGCGATCCAAAAGTCTACAAGCAATAAATGCTGGAGAGGGTGTGGAGAAAAGGGAACCCTCTTACACTGTTGGTGGGAATGCAAACTAGTGCAGCCACTGTGAAGAACAGTGTGGCGATTTCTTTAAAAACTGGAAATAGAACTGCTTTATGACCCAGCAATCCCACTGCTGGGCATACACACCAAGGAAACCAGAATTGAAAGAGACACGTGTACCCCAATGTTCATTGCAGCACTGTTTATAATAGCCAGGACGTGGAAGCAACCTAGATGTCTATCAGCAGATGAATGGATAAGAAAGCTGTGGTACATATACACAATGAAATATTACTCAGCCATTAAAAATAATACATTTGAATCCATTCTGAGGTGGATGAAACTGGAGCCGATTATACAGAGTGAAGTAAGCCACAAAGAAAAACACCAATACAGTATACTAACACATATATATGGAATTTACAAAGATGGTAACGATAACCCTGTATGCGAGACAGCAAAAGAGATACAGATGTATAGAACAGACTTTTGGACTCTGTGGGAGAGGGAGAGGGTGGGATGATTTGGGAGAATGGCATTGAAACTTGTATAATATCATATAAGAAATGAATCGCCAGTCTAGGTTTGATGCAGGATACAGGATGCTTGGGGCTGGTGCACTGGGATGACCCAGAAAGATGGTATGGGGAGGGAGGTGGGAGGGGGATCCAGGATTGGGAACACATGTACACCCGTGGTGGATTCATGTTGATGTATGGCAAAACCAATACAGTATTGTAAAGTAAAATTTAAAAAAAAGTTATTTGCTGAATGTAGCATACATATTTCTAGGGAAATATTATTTCTGGCCAAACAGGGTCAAAGATGGACCATATTTGTGATTTCAATTCAAAACCATATTGCTTATTTTTTTTTTTTAAGCTTAATTTATGTATTTGGCTGTGCTGGGTCTCACTGCTGCTCGGGCTGCTCTCTCGCTGCAGTGTGTGGGCTCAGTAGTTTCACCTCCTGGGCTCTAGAGCACAGGCTGAGTAGTTGTGACACACAGGCTTTCTTGCCCCGTGACATGTGGGATCTTCCTGAATCAGGGATCGAACCTATGTCTCCTGCACTGGCCGGAGGATTCTTTACCACTGAGCCACCAGGGAAGCCTTCACATTGCCTTTTGAAGTATGCACATTCATATTCTAAATTAAATAGTCTTACATATGTGACACAGTGGAGTTTAATTCTTCCTCCTTCTCCTAATTATTAAGCTTGTAAAGTAACGAATATAGAATACCGTTTTTACATATGAAAAATAGAAGGTCAACGCAGCCTGGGAGGCTTGGGAGGGTTGGGTTTTTTTTTTTATCATTACACTAGGTGCAATGTATGGCAGTAACACTGGACTGGCATAGAAAGGACCTGGCAACTAGTTGTAGCTCTGTTACTACCTTGTTGACTTACATGTACTGAACTTTGAGCTCATTTTTCCATCTAAAAAGTGATTGGGTTGTTGAGAGTCTGTGAAATTCTGCCTTATTCCAACAATGGAGGGAGGACATGAATAATGCTGTGGAAAAAGTTTCTTCCTTTTCTTTGAACAGTGCCGACAAGGAAAACACAAGAAGGCATGGGGGAGACAGAGAAACAGGATCAAAAGGACGGTTCAACTACAGAGCTAAAGTGGCAAGAATGACGGAGTCATTGCCCACAAATGCAACCAGCAGAAGAGTTAGAATCACTGAGAAATCTTTCTCATCGTCCCGGAGATTGACCTTTCAGTTCTTGATTTTTGCTCAAGTTCTGTTCATCCTTACCCCAGCTGTCATACTTCCTCCTGGTTACGGTCCCTTGCTTATGTTTGCCTATTTTATTTGGAAGCAAAGAGCTGTAACCTACAGCCTGATCACTCCCTGTCCTCAACAGTGTTAGAAAGGCAGGGCGAGTTTCTGTCTTCTGTGCACGCAGTCTGATTCCCTCAGATCTATTCTGGGGCATCGGCGTCTGTGTTTATTTTCATGGCTGGAACTAAGCGATTTGTAGAAGGTCCCACAGCAGGTTAATGATGGGGCCCCGGTGAGCACGCACAGCTGCTGAATTCTCAGTGTGGGCCCCAGGCCGCCAGGCCACGAGACTGCTCCACGGTGTGCAAATCACACTCTTGTCAGTCGCAGGCAACTTCTGGAGCCCAGGGTCGTGAACAAGCTTTCTCAAACATAACAGGTCCAAGAGAGTCTGAACACCAACTTTGAAAAATACCACATATCTCTTTCAGTTCTAAACAAGGACGTTTCATAGGATAGAAAACTGGTATTGTCAATGTCGGAGGGGAGAGGTAACTTTCAATATACATGACATTTCATTCAAGCTCTTCAGTTACAGATGTGATCTTATTTTTACAGGTAATAAAGGGAAATGACTCTAGAAATTAATTCATTTCTCAGAGTCACCAGCCAGCATCTAATTTTTGTTTGTTTTTTTTTCCTGATATTTTCAATGGCTTCATATATGCCATCTGCTTCTTATCTCATTCAGATTAGCAATTAAAAGTAATCTTTAGTAATTTTATATATATTCTGCTATATTTAAGTGGTAAACAATTCGTAATGGCAATTTTTGTCAAAGGATCAAAATTATCCTTTGGAAGCTGGATAAGAACCCAAGGAAGCATCCTCATTTGAGTTCAAAATAATAATCATTTTCTAATTCCACAATTTCCTTTAGAAAAAAAAGGAATGTGTAAATATTATTATGACGATGTTCTGGAAAGGCAGAAGTTATAACTCCCATAAGAAGTAAAATCATCTTGTAATTAGCTTTTATTACCCACTTACCTTTGTGTATCATTAATGCCCTTAAATAATGCAACAGCTTTCTTTCAGCTGCTCATTTCTAATTGAATCTTTTTTTAACTTTTATTATAAAATCAGATTCATTTTCTAATCAGATTGATTTTGGTGTGTGAATTTTATGCCAGGAAATGTGGCATACATTTTAAAGTCATGTACCAACTGGAAAATGATCATTTCAGAGATGGTATATTGAAAAATTCGTATCCCCAAACGTCTAATAGAAATACTGAATGTGGAAATCTGACTCAACATCCAGCCCTATTACCACGCTCCAAAGACTTTGGCCACCTCATGCGAAGAGTTGACTCATTGGAAAAGACTCTGATGCTGGGAGGGATTGTGGGCAGGAGGAGAAGGGGACGACAGAGGATGAGATGGCTGGATGGCATCACCGACTCGATGGACATGATTTTGGGTGAACTCCGGGCGTTGGTGATGGACAGGGAGGCCTGACGTGCTGCAGTTCACGGGGTTGCAAAGAGTCGGACACGACTGAGCGACTGAACTGAACTGAACTTATACTTGTGTCTTCATACCCTCCATTTTCACACAGCTGTCTCCAGATATTGTTGGTGATTGATTGATCTGGTTTTCATTGTTGAAGAGAGATTGAAAGTTTCAGAAATGTAATGAAGTTTGACATCAAACTTAAATGAATTGAGTATCTAAAAATTGCCTTCTTGGTGGAGTCTACAGGATTGGAATCTAGGGGGGTTCCGGGTGTTGCCATACGGGTACAACAGAACAAGGGTGTTGGCTGTGTCGGGGGCAGAGGAAGAGGAGGAGTCATGGACCACCAAAATCCAAGAAAAAGAACGGGGTTCAGGCTGTGCCCTACAGAAGAGGAGATTGAATGTTATGGTCAGAAAAGGAGGAAGCTGGACAAGATGCAGCATGGGCATTTCAAGGTGAACACACACAGTGACCTTGCCATTGTGGGGGTGGTGTAAGACGAAGGAAACTTTTGGCTGATCAAAAGTTGTGGTACTCTGTGATCAGGGGCTTCCTATGTGGAGCTAGTGGGAAAGAACCTGCCTATCAATGCAGGAGACCTGGCTTCGATCCCTAGGTTGGGAAGATCCCTGGGAGGAGGGCATGGCAACCCACTCCAATATTCTTGCCTGGAGAATCCCCATGGACAGAGGAGCCTGGTGGGCTACAGTCCATGGGATTGAAAAGAGTCGGACATAACAGAAGCGACTGAGCTTACCTGCACCTGATCAAATGAGGAGGATGGGTATGAGCACTTATCGGCAATCCTTAGAAACAATTTGGCGATGGGTTGTAGATTTATAATTAAATGAAAATTGGAAATATTGCTTGGTTATTGTCACCATGTTGGTTACCTACTGAAAAGACATGCAGATCTTGCCAGTGTCTTTTTTTTTGGCCATGAGGCATGCAGGATGTTAGTTCCATGACCAGGGATTGAACCTGTGTCCCCTGCAGTGGAATTTCAGAGTCCTAACCACTGAAGTGCCAGGGAAGTCCTGGCAATGTCCTTTTAGGCTGGTGCATGAAGGAGAGGGACTGCGAATTCAGCTTTTGCCCTCACTTAGGGTTATTTCTGTGTTGCCGCTCGAGGATGGAGTTTGGATTCTGAGTAATAGCCACCAGTGAGTAATCAGTTAGCAAAGTTTCAGTGATTCTCTACTCATCATTGGCTTCGCTTTTAGGGGCTAGAGACCAATCAAAATAGTAGTATTTTTCCTGAGTAAGCCTTCATTGTAACCATGTACCAGCAAATTACTTGGCAGTCAGGGATCACAGAGAGAAAAGCTGGAATGTGGAATCCAAGCCAGTTACAGAGGCAAGAATAAGCTAATTAATGCCTGTGTGCGTGGGTGTGTATGTCTGTGTGAATGTGTGTGTGTTAGTTGCTTGGTCATGTCCGACCCTTTGTGACCTCATGGATTGTAACCCGCCAGGCTCCTAGGACCTTCAGATTTGGAAGGGCACAATTGAAGTTGTGCCTGAATCTTTACATTTTGAGTATAGAATTTAGTTAAATGAGTTTCTGTTAAATAAGGGGGCCTATAGTACATTGCTATTGCTATTGTTGCCAAGTCGCTTCAGTCGTGTCCGACTCTGTGTGACCCCACAGACGGCAGCCCACCAGGCTCCCCTGTCCTTGGGATTCTCCAGACAAGAACACTGGAGTGGGTTGCCATTTCCTTCTCCAATGCATGAAAGTGAAAAGTGAAAGGGAAGTCGCTTAGTCGTGTCTGACTCTTAGCGACCCCGTGGACTACAGCCTACCAGGCTCCTCCGCCCATGGTATTTTCCAGGCAAGAGGACTGGAGTGGGGTGCCATCGCCTTCTCTATAGTACATTACCACTACTGCATTTCCTTCTACTTCCATCACCTGAATTTATGAAGCCCACCAGCACTTCGGCAGTTCTTTGGCACATCATTCTCCGGAGAAAATGTACATGAAGCACAGGGACTCAACCTAAAGGACTAGTTGAGGCTGAGATCAGAAACCACATTACCTCCTCTATTAACAGTCATACTGCATACAGTACAAAGTGTTCAAAATAGGAACAGTTCTAGCTATGGCCAAGAAAACTCAAAATCAGCAGACAACCCCTCTACCCATGGTAACCTATTAACTTCCCACACATAAGGTCTGGACTATATTGCTCCACCAGTTATTCTTTAAGCCAGTAGTAGAATGGAAACAGGCTTCCCGGCTGGCTCAGTGGTAAAGAATCTGCCTGCCCAGCAGGAGCTGGGGGTTTGATCCCTGGGTCAGAAAGATCCCCTGAAGAAAGAAATGGCAACCTACTCTAGTACTCTTGCCTGGGAAATCCCATGGACAGAGGAGTCTGATGGGCTACAGTCTGTGGGGTTGGAAAGATTCAGACACGACTTAGTGACTGCTGCTGCTGCTGCTGCTGCTAAGTCGCTTCAGTTGTGTCTGACTCCTAGCGACCCCATGGACTGCAGCCTACCAGGCTCCTCCGTCCATGGGAGTTTCCAGACAAGAGTACTGCAGTGGGGTGCCATTGCCTTCTCTGACTTAGTGACTAAACAACAACAAAGAATGGAAACACACCTTAAAGTTGGCAGATTGTAAACAAACATTTTTAAAAATCCCATTTAATGTTTAATTTGATGTTGCTACCCCAAATAGAAAAAAAAGCTAACTTCAACTTATTTAACAGCAATAGTGTGGCTTTTCTCTGAAGCTACTCTGAAGAAGCAAAACACTTTAAATAGCATTCACACAATAGGGCTTAATTTATATAAACATGCCACTGGAACAACCTTTCTGGATAAAATTATGGCAGCTGTGAAATTTAAAAACTACTGGGAGCAAGTGAATTTTGTAATACTATACTATGTTTCTGGAGAAGGCAATGGCAACCCACTCTGGTACTCTTGCCTGGAGGATCCCATGGATGGAGGAGCCTGGTGGGCTGCAGTCCATGGGGTCTCGGAGGGTCGGACACGACTGAGCGACTTCCCTTTCACTTTTCACTTTCATGCACTGGAGAGGGAAATGGCAACCCACTCCAGTACTCTTGCCTGGAGAATCCTAGGGACGGGGAGCCTGGTGGGCTGCCGTCCTTGGGGTCGCACAGAGTCGGACACGACTGAAGCGACTTAGCAGCAGCAGCAGCAGCAGCATACTATGTTTCGTGAGAAATTGGCGCCCTCTTTGGGATAAAGAGTGTTAAGACAGTTCAATGAGAGCTTTAAAATGCAGTCAATGGCTTAAAAATAAAGTTTTATTTTGTAGATCGTGGGAAAAGAGAAGAAAGAACAGATGTGAGAGACATTGCAAAGACAACACTAATGGGGCTGCAAGGCAAGATATGCGACTGCAAGGCAAAAACGGTCATCTGGACGACCCAGAATTATAGATTTTCTGATAATACTACTACTTTAATTGTAATTATTACTGTGAATCCAGCACTGTACAAAGTGCTTTATACAGAGATCAGTCTCTGAAGAACTGAGAAAATATTTGGTTTCAATTCTTCAACACTTTAACATAAATAGTTCTTTTAAAAAAAATTAAAAGACCATCACTGCCTCAATGGATGTGAGTCTGAGTGAACTCCGGGAGTTGGTGACGGAGAGGGAGGCCTGGCGTGCTGCGATTCATGGGGTCGCAAAGAGTAGGACACAACTGAGCGGCTAAAAGGAACTGAACTGAACTGAATGAAAGAAGAGAGTGAAAAAGTTGGCTTAAAGCTCAACATTCAGAAAACGAAGATCATGGCATCTGGTCCCATCACTTCATGGCAAATAGATGGGGAAACAGTGGAAACAGTGGATGACTTTATTTTTATGAGCTCCAAAATCACTGCAGATGGTGATTACAGCCATGAAATTAAAAGATGCTTACTCTTTGAAAGGAAAGTTATGACCAGCCTAGACAGCATATTCAAAAGCAGAGACATTACTTTGCTGACTAAGGTTCGTCTAGTCAAGGCTATGGTTTTTCCTGTGGTCATGTATGGATGTGAGAGTTGGACTGTGAAGAAGGCTGAGCACCAAAGAATTGATGCTTTTGAACTATGGTGTTGGAGAAGACTCTTGAGAGTCCCTTGGACTGCAAGGAGATCCAACCAGTCCATTCTAAAGATCAGTCCTGGTATTGCTTTGGAAGGAATGATGCTAAAGCTGAAACTCCAATATTTTGGCCACCTCATGTGAAGAGTTGACTCATTGGAAAAAACTCTGATGCTGGGACGGATTGGGGGCAGGAGGAGAAGGGGACAACAGAGGATGAGATGGCTGGATGGCATCACCAACTCAATGGACATTATTTTGGGTGAACTCTGGGAGTTGGTGATGGACAGGGAGGCCTGGCGTGCTGCAATTCATGGGGTCGCAAAGAGTCGGACACGACTGAGCGACTGAACTGAACTGAACTGAACTGAATGCTGGGAAAGATCGAGGGCAGGAGGAGAAGGGGGAGACAGAAGTTGCGATGGTTGGATGGCATCACCAATTCAATAGACATGAACTTGGGCAAACTCTGGGAGATGGTGAGGAACAGGGAGCCTGGCATGCTGCAGTCCATGCGGTCTCAATGAGTCAGACACAAGTGAGCGACTAAACAACAGCAATGGTTCCTAAGTTCAACAGGAATATAGTGAAACAGGGGTGGACTGGTTGGCCTCTACAGCGTCCCTTCCAGCACAATATTTTATGATTCTACAAACATTTTCCTTCTTTTGATTTAAAAATATTTTATTGAACTTATATTATTAACAAGCTATCCTGGCAGTAGATTCATATGGTAATATCAATGTGTGTGTGTGTGTTTTTCTTTCCTATAGAGAGAAAACAGTTCAACAAAACCAACATTTTTCTATGTGTTTTCCTGTGTAACCTTCTATGTAATAGATAGCTGGGGAATTGAAAAGAAGATACAGGTTATCGGTCATGGAGTTTAAAATCAGTAGAGGAGACAGACACTCCTCAGACAATCCCTGCAGTGACCGTAGGATTATGAGATGAGCCAGGAGAAGGCAATGGCACCCCACTCCAGTACTCTTGCCTGGAAAATCCCATGGACCGAGGAGCCTGGTGGGCTGCAGTCCATGGGTCGCTAAGAGTCGGACACGACTGAGCAACTTCACTTTCACTTTTCACTTTCATGCACTGGAGAAGGAAATGGCACCCCACTCTAGTGTTCTTGCCTGGAGAATCCCAGGGACGGGGAGCCTGGTGGGCTGCCGTCTATGGGGTCACACAGAGTCGGACATGACTGAAGTCACTTAGCAGCAGCAGCAGCAGCAGTGCTCTGGAATAAAGGACTACTGTCCTCTGAAGCTGTGTGAAAAAGGACCTGCTCTGTGCTCTGGGTGAAGGAGAACCGCCCTGAGGAAATGGGCTGGGGTTGGGGCTTCATGAAGCACGAGGAACACTCCTTTATGGAGTAGGAGGAGAGCACCGTCTATGGAGCCAGCAGTCCCCGTAGGGCCTGTGGAAGGCAGAGCGAGCCCAGCATAGAGGGGCTAGTCGAGCTGGTGGCTGCCTGCGCTGCTGGGCCTTGAAGATGTTGATCGGCATTTGGGTATTTCCTTCACCTATGGTGCCTCAGGGCTTCCCTGATAGCTCAGTTGGTAAAGAATTTGCCTGCAATGCAGGATTTGATTCCTGGGTGGGGAAGATCCCCTGGAGAAGGGCTAGACTACCCACTCTGGTTTTCTTGGGCTTCCCTGGTGGCTCAGCTGGTAAAGAATCTGCCCGCAATGCGGGAGAGCTGGGTTCGAGCCCTGGGTTGAGAAGATCCCCTGAAGAAGGGAAAGGCGACCCATTCCAGTATTCTGGCCTGGAGAATTTCATGGACTGTGTAGTCCACGGACTCACAAAGAGTCAGACAAGACTGAGCAGCTGTGTCTTCTCTTTGTTCTTCTATGGTGCTTTAAGGACTGAACTTTGCTGAGTTTTTCAGAGGTGCCCAATGAGAGTGTGGCCCCTGCAGGTAAGACCTAGGACTTCCCAGCCTTCACCTCCTGCAGGGCTCGCAAGTAGTGAGTGCTCTTTTTTTGTTTCGTTCTGTTTAGTCGCTCAGTCGTATCTGACTCTTTGTGACCCCACGGACTGTAGCCTGCCAGGCTCCTCTGTCCATGGGATTTCCCAGACAAGAATACTGGAGTGGGTTGCCATTTCCTTCTCCAGGGAATCTTCCCGACCCAGGGATCAAACCTGAGTCTCCTGTAGGCAGGTTCCTCTCCACTAAGCCACATGGGAAGCTGGGGAACCTCCTGTAACTGGATGTAATCTGTTGCTCATTTGCTCTCATTGCAATAAATTAGTCTTGTGGATAAGGAGTACTCATCACACATCGATGCTATGACACTTCTGATCTAAGCTAAAGAAAGACAAAAATCCCTCCTCCCCTCAGACAGAAGGAGCTGGGATGAAAATCAGGGAATATGATCCCAAACCCCTCCTTCCCTGGTGAATATTCCACCCCTTCCTTTGTACACCCCTCATAGGCAATGGCACCCCACGCCAGTACTCTTGCCTGGAAAACTCCATGGATGGAGGAGCCTGGTAGGCTGCAGTCCATGGGGTCACTGAGGGTCGGACACGACTGAGCAACTTCACTTTCACTTTTCACTTTCCTGCATTGGAGAAGGAAATGGCAACCCACTCCAGTGTCCTTGCCTGGAGAATCCCAGGGATGGCAGAGCCTGGTGGGCTGCCGTCTATGGGATCGCACAGAGTCGGACATGACTGAAGTGACAGCATAGCATAGCATAACCAGCTTGCCAAAGAAACCCAGGGTTGCAGCTCCTTCCCCTTCTGCCCACTCTTCCTCTGAGAGTGTATTCTTGCTTAAATAACTTCTCACTTTACTTTGTTAACCTCCCTGCTTCATCTCTGCATTCTTTCTAAAATGAAGCAAAAACCTTAAATTCACCAGGAACATTTTCATATCGGTCATTAAATATATTGAAATCCTCATCTGAAAATGAAAATGGCCTTAGAATGCAAAATAAAGAACTAGGTTACCCCTGTTATATTCTAATTTTAAGTTCACCATATTTTAATATGTAATCGAGATGATCATTTTTTACTTACCATAAGAGTAAAGTGGTTGAAAGGCAAGGGGTGTTTCTAGGAATTTAGGATATGAACTTAGATAAGTGATTTTCTCTATTTTCTAGTTTTAAAGAGAGAAATGTATGAATGAAAACGATGTATGGGGATGGATGTTAACTAGATGTATTATGGACATCATTTACAATGTATACAAATATCGAGTCATTATGTCACGCATCTGAAACTATTATACCTCAAGAAAAAAGAAAAAAAGAAAGTAATTCTTTGTTCCTATTACAATGAGATATTGGGCTCCTCAGGTAGCTCAGTGGTAAAGAATCTGCTTACAGTTCTGGAGACGCAAGAGACCAGGGTTTGATCCCTGGGTGGGGAGATCCCCTAGAGAAAGAAATGGCAACCCGCCCCAGTATTCTTGCCTGGAAAATCCCATGGACAGAGGAGACTGGTGGGCTACAGTCCATGGGGTAGCAAAGGACACGTGAGCATGCACGCAGTTAAGACAGTGAGTTCAGGGAAATAACTGCAGTGAAACACACCGATAGAATAGTCAGAAATAAATAATATGAGATGGTTGAGACATACAAGCTGTTTTCATTGAACATCCGTGTATCAGGTGTTCTCCTTTGTGTAAAAGGGTGTAACGAGTGTATGAACTCGTAAGCTCCCCTTTACGTGAGAAGACAGAGACATGTTGTTCCTTCAGAGAGGGAACACAGATGTCAGTGTTTCTTGGCATCCTCTACCCAGCTTGCCAACCCAGGTGGATTTGCCTGCCCTTACTCCGGTAATGCAATAGCTTCTTTCCTTCCGGTAAGGATTGCCTGACCACTTACACCCTGCCCCGCGTCTTTGTCTCATGCCACTCATAAACACTGTGGTTTAAGCACAAATAATTTTAACATCCCTCACATCCCCAAATAAACAGCAGCTCTGGAAATGTCATAGGGCCTTCATTGTACAGGAAGTGAATTTAAATAACTTAGGGGAAATTGTGGAAACTTTCTGAAGCTCCCCGCCTCCCTCCAGTTTTCAAGAACAAACAAATATAAACGCTTGGAAACAACACGCTTTCTAGTTGATGTGAATGGACATTAAAAATCATTATATGAACGTGGCCTGTCGTTTCGTATATGAAATTTATACACTCCTAGTATCTTTTTTAAGTGTAACGAACTCAGTGTTTTAAATAATGCAAGTGACCTTCCATAACAATTAGAGTGGATTTGACTCTAGGATAATTTACAATGTTAATAGTACCAAATGATCAGATCTAATCAGTTAGTTTTAAGGGACAACTATCTCTTGCTAAACCAAGAAAAAACAATGTTAAACCCCAAACTATTTGCAACAAATAATAACAAAATCAGAATCCCAACTGTATTTATTATTAGTATCTGAGCCCTGGGTATGATCAGTGATTTTTTTCACACTTCATGCAGAGAAGTAGAAAGAGAAAAAAGATTTTCAGTGTCCTCCAAAAGAACTTTCAGGGCATGGAAAAGGGCCACATGTGCATGAATGCTGCTTCACGAAGCCAAAAATAATAAAAGTTACAGGAAAGTCAGGTGACTAAATTATTCCAGCCTGGAGGCAGGCTCACTTAGAAGCTAGGAATTTCTCTGTGAAAGACTGGAGTTCCCAGTGCCCTTGACGGCAACAAAAAATAAAATATTAATAAGGCTAATGTTTCCTAACAATTCCTTTCAAGTCCTGTTTTCTGTGAAACATGGCACATTCTTTTGACAGATGGATGCTTACTCTAATTAGTTGGAAATCTCACTTGCCCTGGAAGAAATATTTCATGAAATCTGATGGAAACACTCCCAATCACTGGAAAAGAAAGCACCTCTAACTTATTGGTTGAAGAAATAAATCCATAAGCAAAGCGAGAAGAGATTTTAATAGTATCTATTGAGTTTCCAGGTCTGTAACATGAAGATTAGGCTTCCCAGGTGGCTCAGTGGTAAAGAATCCTCCTGCAATGCAAGAGATGTGGGTTCGATCCCTGGGTCTGGAAGATCCCCAAGAGAAGGAAACGGTAACCCACAAGTATTCTTGCCTGGAGAGCCCCATGGACAGAGGAGTCTGGAGGGCTGTAGTCCATAGGGTTGCAAAGAGTCGGACACGACTGAGTGACTGAACATGCAACATGAAAATTACTACTGAGACTAAAGGAAATCTTTGAAGATTCAGCTCTTACTGGAACAGAACTCCCTGCTTTGTATAAAGTAATAGGAACTGGCTGAAGCATTTATGCCTAATGATAATTTTCATATGGACCCTGACCACTGAGAGGTCAAGATGGCAGCTCACAGGATTTAAGCACAAGTAAGTACCATGAGGTAACCAAGAGGCAGTGACTGTTAAAGTTCTATAGTATGAGTAATTCTTGGTTTCTTACCTCATAAAGACAGTAGTATTTAAATTCCAAGGCAATTGTTGTAGCATTAAAATAAGTATGTTTGGAAACTTAGAGAAGTAATGTTACAGTTTAATTTTACAAAATATATCCATGGAGTTATTTCTAAGTCTAGCTTTCCTTTTAGTAGCCATTAGAGTAAGTAAGATGGAGAAGGCAATGGCACCCCACTCCAGTCCTCTTGCCTGGAAAATCCCATGGACAGAGGAGCCTGGTGGGCTGCAGTCCATGGGGTCGCTAGGAGTTGGACACGACTCAGGGACTTCACTTTCATTTTTCACTTTCATGCCTTGGAGAAGGAAATGGCAACCCACTCCAGTGTTCTTGCCTGGAGAATCCCAGGGATGGGGGAGCCTGGTGGGCTGCCGTTTTTGGGGTCGCACAGAGTCAGACACGACTGAAGCGACTTAGCAGCAGCGGCAGCAGCAGAGTAAGTAAGATGATAAACCTTTTGGAATCTCAACCTTATTAAATAACTTAATGCTTTAAAATAAAAATCCTAATGCCTGCATTTGAGAACTTTTTGCCAATTCTTTAAAGATAAGAAAAATTAAATTGATTTACTGAAAAAAGGAAATTTACTAATGTTGGATATTTTATATATGCCAGATACTATGCTAAAGACTCTGTAAACATTATTAAATCTAATTCTCAAAACAACTCTGAGGCAAATATCCCCATTTTACAGATGAGGAAACAAAAAATGAAACCACGATTCTGCTTCAGGTGCTTTCTTAGGTTAAAACGTCTACCATTCTTTCTATCATGCTAGTTGTTTTCATCACTGAAGAAATGCTTTGATTAAACTTTAATTTCTGGAAGGTTGATTTTTATGATAATTTCTGTAATAATCCTCTTTTTTTTACCCTTCTTTTAAAATACACAAAAATGGATGTTGTTACTGTGGGGTCATTTTATATAAGATATATATTTAAATATTAAAAATTGCTTAAATCATGTATATATAACATACCATATGAGAAATCTATTTTAATATAGAATATTTTGTGCAAAAATTTATCTACGTGAGCTGAAAGCTTTTTTATCTAGAGTATAATCTGGTGTTACTTCTGATTTTATTCACATGTAATGATATTATCTTCCACTGGCCCCTTTATAGTCTTAAAACTCATCCAAGTGCCTCTGACAAAGAATTGTCTCCTGTGGCAGTATCGTATGCTGGAAAGGGTTACCAACTAAGAGCTAGGAGAATGGTAGCCTGAGTCAGAAGCCTGTTTCTGCCACTTATGACTGTATGGCCTTGGGTAGATTTCTTCACTTCTCTAGTCTCAGTTTCCACATCTGTAAAATGGAGCCATTTCCCATGCCTGCCTCCATGACTATTAAGACGATCTGGTGTGATAAATTGCTGCTGCTGCCGCTGCTGCTAAGTCGCTTCAGTCATGTCCGACTCTGTGAGACCCCAAAGACGGCAGCCCACCAGGCTTCTCCGTCCCTGGGATTCTCCAGGCAAGAACACTGGAGTGGGTTGCCATTTCCTTCTCCAATGCATGAAAGGGAAAAGTGAAAGGGAAGTCGCTCAGTCGTGTCCAACTCTTTGTGACCCCTGGACTGCAGCCCACCAGGCTCCTCCGTCCATGGGATTTTCCAGGCAAAAGTACTGGAGCTAACTGCAGTGAAACCTGCCATATCAGTTCTCCCCCTATTACAAAAAGAATAGACCTTAAACACTCATGCTCCTGCTTAAAGCTTGCAGCGTAGGTGTGATCGCTGTGGCAGCCATCCGGTGACCATAGGTGAGAGGAAGGCCCAGAGTCACAGAGACCTGGCTTCTGCCTTTTCAAGCTTTTGGGCCAGTCCTGGGCCATCAACCTTCAGATTTCTTGTGTATGGAGAGAAAAAAGAAACGCCAGAGGCTGAAGACGCCGTTTGCTGTGATTTCTGTTCTGTGCAAGAAGACTCAGTCTCTGCCTGAGACACGAAGCTCGGACGAGCTTGTGTTGGGTCCAGGGCACCCGGCTAAGCACCTGGCAGACGTGCCCTGTGACCCCCAGGAGACTGAGGGGTAGTGAGATTAAGCAATGCACCCAGTGTCACATGGCTCTGCCGGTGGCTGTCACGTACTCGTGGTGGCCTCAACAACGGATTCAGTTATTTAATTATTGTCAGAAATATGATACCAGATCACACCCTAAAACCAAAACATTTTTTTTCTGACCAACATCTCCTGACAGTTCTATAACTCTGGTCACTTTATCCTGATTGTGTTACGTGGGGTCCATTTTGCGGCTACTCTGTCTTACATCTGTGTCATCAGGAAGTTGCTTTCCCGAAAATCAGACCTTCTGTGGGTGGCATTTTCCCTTTATGGTTGCCATTGGTATGTCTAGGCTTTGTAAATATTCCCATGAAAATGACTAGGGATATGATCTATGACAGAACTTTGGGGACTAGCTCATCAATTTTGGGGTGGTGGTGGAGTGGTGGGGGGATGGTGTTAGAGTGGAATTTGAGCAGACTCTGGGAGAAAGTGGGGGACAGGGAAGCCTGGCATGCCGCAGTCCCTGAGGTCGCGAGGAGGTGACTGAACGAAAACAAAGGGTGGACCCGAAAATGTTTGAGTGGTCTTGCCCTTAAAGGATTCTTTGTAAGGATGTGATAATGGTAAAGTAATGGTTTTACAACATTTTTTGAGTGCTGACTGTGTTCTTGGCATGATTCAAGTCACTTTACAACCACATCACTTACTCATTCTGTCCTCATAGCAACTCTGTGGCAGGTGATACAATAATCTCCATTTTTCAGGTGAGAAAACTGAAGCTAATAAGTGATGGAAAAGGAATTTGAACTCTGGAAGGCTGACTCTAGAAACACAGTTGTTCTCAATATCTGAAGGAGATTGGTTTCAGGACCCACGCAGATACAAAATCCAAGGACGCTCAAGACCCATGTAGAATGGTGTAGTGTTTGCATATAACCTATGCACATCCTCCAGTTTACTTTACAGGATCTCTAGATTACTTATAATGCTTAATACAGTGTAAATACCATGTAAATAGTTGTAAACACAACTATGTACATACTATGTAAATGGTTGCTGGCATGCAGCAAATTCAAGTTTTGCTTTTTAGAACTTTCTGGAATTGTTTTTTAATATTCTCGATCTGAGACTGGTATAATCTAC
Source organism: Litocranius walleri (assembly GCA_006410535.1). NCBI lineage: Eukaryota > Metazoa > Chordata > Mammalia > Artiodactyla > Bovidae > Litocranius > Litocranius walleri. The sequence continues at coordinate 110,596 of SJYG01001146.1, forward strand.
AGGTGCAGAATCCATGGATATGGAAGGCCAGCTGTCCGTCCTGTCTAATAAGCGAGTATTCATTGATTATCAAAGCTTACACTCTATCTCTTAATTGGTAATATGGTATTCAGTTCAGTTCAGTTCAGTTGCTCAGTCGTGTCCAACTGTTTGCAACCCCATGAACCGCAGTATGCCACACCTCCCTGTCCATCACCAACTCCTGGAGTTCACCCAAACCCATGTCCATTGTGTCGGTAATGCCATCCAACCATCTCATCCTCTGTTGTCTCATTCTCCTCCTGCCCTCAATCTTTCCCAGCATTAGGTTCTTTTCAAATGAATCAGCTCTTCGCATCAGGTGGCCAAGGTATTGGAGTTTCAGCTTCAGCATCAGTCCTGCCAATGAATATTCAGGACTGATTTCCTTTAGGATGGACTGGTTGGATCTCCTTGCAGTCCAAGGGACTCTCAAGAGTCTTCTCCAGCACCACAGTTCAAAAGCATCAATTCTTCTGCGCTCAGCTTTCTTTATAGTCCAACTCTCACAGCCATACATGACTACTGGTAAAACCATAGCCTTGACTAGACGGACCTTTGCTGGCAAAATAATGTCTCTGCTTTTCAATATGCTGTCTAGGTTGGTCATAACTTTCCTTTCAAAAAGTAAGCATCTTTTAATTTCATGGCTGCAGTCACCATCTGCAGTGATTTTGGAGCCTAGAAAAATAAAGTCAGCCACTGTTTCCACTGTTTCCCCATCTATTTCCCATGAAGTGATGGGACCAGATGCCATGATCTTCGTTTTCTGAATGTTGAGCTTTAAGCCAACTTTTTCACTCTCCTCTTTCACTTTCATCAAGAGGCTCTTTAGTTCTTCTTCACCTTCTACCATAAGGGTGGCGTCATCTGCATATCTGAGGTTATTGATATTTCTCCTGGTAATCTTGATTCCAGCTTGTGCTTCTTCCAGCCCAGCATTTCTCATGATGTACTCTGCATATAAGTTAAACAAGCAGGATGACAATATTTGGAACCAGTCTGTTGTTCCATGTCCAGTTCTAACTGTTGCTTCCTGACCTGCATATAGGATCCTCAAGAGGCAGGTCAGGTGGTCTGGTATTCCCATCTCTTTCAGAATTTTCCAGTTTATTGTGATCCACACAGTCAAAGGCTTTGGCATAGTCAATAAAGCAGAAAGAGATATTTTTCTGGAACTCTCTTGCTTTTTCAATGATCCATTGGGTGTTGGCAATTTGATATAGCTATACTTAAATCCCATTAGAAAACTCTCGCTTCATATTGTAATTGTGGTGTCAAGATAGAATATTCGTTGGCAATGTTGTGAAGAATGTTAAGGTATATATATTCTTGGCTCACATCAGCATTATCATTTGGGTCCACATTGCTTTGGTTCCATTTAGAAGTGACTTTAGTATGCTTTGTGTGCATGCTGTCACTTCAGTCCTGTCTGACTCTGTGCAACCCTATGGACTGTAGCCTGCCAGGCTCTTCTGTCCATGGGATTCTCCAGGCAAGAATACTGGAGTGGGTTGTCATGCCCTCCTCCAGAGAATCTTCCCCACCCAGGGATTGAATGATATCTCCTGTGGCTCCTGCATTGCAGGCAAATTCTTTACTGCTGAGCCACCAGGGAAGCCCTTTGCTATGCTTTCCTGCTGCTGCTACTGCTGCTAAATCGCTTCAGTTGTGTCCGACTCTGTGGACCCGACCCCATAGATGGCAGCCCATCAGGCTCCTCTGTCCCTCAGATTCTCCAGGGAAGAACATTTGGCATTTAGCAATTAGGTTGTGCTGAGGGTATGAGAAAGTTTTACAGATCATGTGTGTTTACTATAATGACTTTGTTGGAAATGTTTTCTGCTCCACCATATAGTATCATTAGATAATAAACAGTCCAGCACAATTTTGCTAAAGCAAAATTGGAAATTACTGGCTCATGGAATTGAAAAGTCTAAATGTGCTTCAAGGATGGTTAGATCCGTGCACAGAAGATGTCAGCAGGATTTACTTTCTCTCATTCCATCTTGACCCCATTCTCAGATGAGCTCTGCTCTTGAGATCTCTCAATAGCTTCAGCGGCAGCTCCAGGACTCACGCTTTCTCATGTTCAAGTTCAGAATCTCTTTCCAGAAGTCCATGTGGTCTGACTGGGTCAGATTAGCTTTGATTAGGTCACACGCTTATCTCTGAACCAATCCCTGTAGCCAAATGCAGTGCATGCAATGGTCTTGTCTGAGTCACTATTCAACCTCTGGTCAAGGGGGAGGTTGGAGTCAAATCCAGAAGATTCACGTATGTCATGGGTGAGTAGAAGGTGGCACTCCGAGAGGAAAATTATTTTTAGTTTTCAGAGTAAGAGTGGATGGGCGCCAGGCAGCAAAACCATCACACTCCACTATGGTCCTCTTTACATATTTGTGGGAGAAACTGGTGGGATTTTATTTTATGGACTCTATGATTATCGTGCCTGATTATGTTCACCATATGGTAAGAAGGAGACTTGAGATTCTATTTGCTGACCATCTCCAATAACTGTCAAAGACCCATGGCATGGAGGCTGTAAGCTTTATTTCATATTCCTAATATTTAGGAACATTCTTAATTTCTTGCCTCATCTATTCATGCTTTCTTTTATATTATATATTTTATAAGTTGCTTTGAAATTCTTTTGGAAAGAGGAAGCATGTAAAGATTTTAAAATGTGATTTTGAATATGGGGTATGTTCAAACTGTCTAAATGTCTGACCTCAGGTTCCTAATATCTTCCCAGGAAAGATTAGCATAGTTATGAATATTATTCCTATTTATAACTTTACCAGAAAAAAAAATAGAGTGTATTTTAGTCTCTGCCTAGATTAGTTATTCTCCACTTGTCTCATTGATAATTTTCTATAATTTTTAATCTTTTAAGATTTAATTTAACTATTAACTTTTCCCCCATGATTCCATCTTCTTCCATCACCAGATCCTCAAGGTCAGTATGTGTTCGTGCCTTCATGCTCCTATTATTTGTTTGTCTCTGGAAAGAGATCTCAGACAGCAAGGGCTGCCACATTCCTGTCTGCACCTCCAGCTCCTAGCATAGTACAGGAGCAAACGCTCAGTGAGAGTTCACTGGGCTCTCCTGGTGGTCCAGTGGTTGAGAATTCACCTGCCAATGCAGGGGACATGGGTTCGACCCCTGGGCTGGGAAGATCCCATGAGCCACTGAGCGACGAAGCCCATGCACCACAACTACTAAGCCATCATGCTACAACTACTGAAGCCCGGGCACCCAGAGCCCGTGGTGCCCAAAAAGAGAAGCCACTGCAGTGAAAAGGCCACGCCCCACAGCAAAGAGGAGCTCCCTCTCCTTGCAACAAGAGAAAGCCAACTCGCATCCGCGCAGGCCCAGCACAAAGATAGGCAAATAAAGTTCATGTAAAAAAAAAGGAAGAAAGAAAGGTGGAAAAGCAGGGAGGGAGGGAGAAAATGATCTTTTAACCTAGAGAATGATTTCATCACAAATGACTTTATGGATGAATATTGCCTGTAGTTAGTAGATGTGGTTAGCCATTTATCTGGCAGAAGGAAATTTCCCCCAACCCAATCAAAAGTTCTGGTTAATTTCTTAATTTATATAGTAAAGGATTTATAACATACGGATGAAGACCGCAGGAGCCAGTCTTCCCCTTGGCGCCCTATGCACACTCAGACACCTGAAGTTACTTTCTCAGTGTGTTTTGTTGCCACTCCCAAAGGGGTTCTTGAGAATGGCAGAGGGATGGGATCTCTGTATAGTGTTTGTTTGCCTAATAATAGAGGCTTTAAGGGTTTTTGGAAATTCGTTTTCTTTGGGAATCACTTGTTTCCCATTTACTGGTAAATACTTTTGGTAAAAACATTATTCTCTTTTGTTTCAGAAGAAGTTAAAAAAAAAAAAGAACTTGAGAGCATTAACAAAATAATGGGCTCCCCAAACACAATCATTCATTGGAATGTGTGTTTACAGTAAACACAAGCCTGAAGGCTGTTGTGCCTTCTATGTGAATCCTTTCTGCCTCAAGCTATGATGGTCAAAGATCTCAGAGAGCTGCACTGGCGTTCTCTCCTGTTCAGTTACTCAGTAACTCTTTGCGACACCATGGACGGCAGCATGCCAGGTTTCCCCATCCTTCACCATCTCCCAGAGTTTGCTCAAACTCATGTCCATTAACTCGGTGATGCCATCCAACCATCTCATCCTTTGTCATCCCCTTCTCCTGCCTTGAATCTTTCTCAGCATCAGGGTCTTTTCCAATGAGTTGGCTCTTCACATCAAATTGGAACTTCAGCTTCAGCATCAGTCCTTCCAATGCATAGTCAGGATTGACTCCCTTTAGGAGGGACTGGTTGGCTCTCTGGGCACTTGCATGTTGTTTCTTATATTTTTATGATGCTGTTTAATCTATCTGGAGATTTAAGAGTGTAATGATCCTGTACGGATATCATGATAATCGGCCAACTGATACAGGTGAGAAATACTCTATTACTGTGAAGTTCTAGTTCTTTCTCACTGTTTGATCAAGAAACATTTATAGCAACTATTTATTTGGCTGTTTTAACACATTACCTTGAAGCTATAAAATGGACCTTCATTTTATTTTTTAATTAATTTTTATTGGAGTATAATGTGTTAGTTTCAACTGCACAGCAAATGAATCAGACATACAGATACATCGCTTTCCTTTTGGACTTCCTTCTCATTCAGTCCGTTAAGTAGAGTTCCCTGTGCCGTACAGTATGCTCTCATTAGTGATCTATTATATATATAGTATCAATAGTATATAAATCTCCCAACGCCTCCCACCGCCCCCCCCTTTCTCCTATGGTATCCATCAAATCTTCATTTTAAAAAAACTTAAAAAAAAACAAGCCAGCTTGGGATACCTGCTTATTTTCCCCAGCCAATAGGTATTAGGAATGCACTTATCTGACAGATCAGCTCCTATTTTTCCTGCAAGGAACGTGTTATATAAACACCACTTCAAGATCTCCCTCTTCAAGATAGCCTATTCACCCCTCCTTACCCAATACAAACAAACAACAAAAACAACAAACTCGAGGCCCTCCTTCACGTATTTTTCTTCCAGGAAGCTGAATATTTGAAAAATGCGTCAAATAGCAATATTGCACACGTTGTCTGCATTGTGGCCAACAAAGACCACAATAACTGGTTATTGGAACAAGGGACACGGCATCATTTTCATAAGAAAGTTTCTTCAATGTGGGGGTTTTAGAGAACCTAGTTTTTGTGCTTCTTTCAAAGGGGAAAAAAGCACTGAATGTCTCTCAGAATATACGGTCTAGGAAGGAGGGTCTATCTCAGCCCCAGCCCAATTCTTATCAATTATAAGTTTTCAATAAATATTTATTAGTTAATGTCAAGTGCTCATGTCACACACAAAGGTTTTTTTCCCAAGCCTTTTACTTTTCTTAGCTTTCTTAAGTCAAAAAATTTATTTTCTTATTTCAGAAAAACATTTTTTATTTTACTGCTTTTAAAATTCAGAAGGCCAAGAAGGAGCTAGGACATCAGGCAGGGCAGATGTGGAAGAAGGAAGGGCTGAAAGTGTAACAGGAGTTAGAAGGTGTTGTATGGAAGGAATGAATTTGTGGTTTGAATTTTTCAGGTGGAATGTTTTTCAGTCTTTGTGTTAGTTAGGAAACAGCCACTCTTCAGTGTAGACCATGTCTGCCGTTTGTTGTAAAATGTAAATCTCAGATTTTCCTGGTGGCTCAGACAGTAAAGTGTCTGCCTACAATGCAGGAGACCCGAGTTCAATCCCTGGGTCAGGAAGATCTCCTGGAGAATGAAATGGCAACCCACTCCAGTATTCTTGCCTGGAAAATCCCATGGACGGAGGAGCCTGGTGGGCTACAGTCCACGGTGTTGCAAAGAGTTGGACATGACTGAGCAACTTCACTTTCACGCTCTGAGTCCATACCCAGCACAGAGCCTGGCAGATAGCGGGTACTCACATATCTATTGAGTAATAAATAATGTAGGAGCTCTTGATTTTGAACTGTAAGGACCAGTACAATGATAGGAAATTTCCTCATTCCAGTTAATAAAACACTGAATGTGCATCAGGTATTGATAAAACACTTTAGGCACTTTCTCGGTGCAGAAAGCTCAAGCTTCTGTGTTCTGGTTCAGCCCATTCTCCTAAGTAAGCCTGTAGGCACTCGGAGCCCAGACACAGAAGCACCTCTGCCCAGCTCACCTCAAAGTACAGGTGATGGAAGTGGCAGACAGAAGATGACATCTGGTGTCTAGAAGTGGATGGGCCTCTGGGAAATTCCCAGGACATCATCCTCTATGGCAGAAACTAAGCTACTGTCCTTGGATGAAATCACCTACCTCAAAGAGAGTTAAGACCTTCCCCATTGCTGCATTTTCCCATCTCTCCCTTTAAGTCGTGTTGGCCAAGCATGTTGTTCCCATTTCCATAAAAACAAAGAAAGAAGGAATGGGGGGAAGGAAGGAAAGAGGGGAGAGAGAGAGGAAGGAAGGAAGGGAGGAAGAATGAATCTTTACAGTAAACGCTTTTCCTAAATCTACTGTGGGCTTCCCTGGTGGTGCTAGGGGTAAAGAATCCACCTGTCAATGCAGGAGATGCAAGAGAGGTGAGTTCGATTCCTGGGTCGGGAAGATCTGGTGAAGACAGAAATGGAAACCTACTTTGGTATTCTTGACTGGGAGATCCCACAGACAGAGGAGCCTGGGGGCTACGGTCCATAGGGTCGCAAAGAGTTGTATGCAGCTGGGCATGCAGACACTGTTGGTCTCTGAAACACCAAGAGGACTCCTCACCTCTTTATCGCATCCCTGTCTACTGCAGAAAACTCTGGCAGGAAGGAATGCTTTTTTCTGAAAAAGTCTGCTTCACATCACCTACATTTCTCAATATTTGTTTCTATTAATAAAGACATAGGTTTGAAAGGCCTCCTTGTTTCAGGCATTTTTTTTCCTCTTACCTTTTTGTTCTCTGCCATTCTATCATCTGTTTTGCTTTTTTTAATCTAAAGAAAACCTCACAATGGCTTGGACAAATGACACTAATCTGTGTTTATAGTATCCCACTTCACTTAATGCTGCTCGGGGTTCTTACGGCCGTCTGACTTTCAGATGTGTGAAGACATTGGACCCGGTTCTTGTAAAACTGGTTGTCAAATCCTACATTATGTAGCAGTTCCAAGAATCACTGAGTTTGAACAAATGTTCCCTGCAGTGTAAAATGTTTTATTGTCTATAAAGCTTTTATGCTTGAAGATATATCATGTTCACTTTTATACTAGAGTTCAAAGACTATATATTTTTAAAAGTTTGTTTACTTTTGGTCGTGCTGCATCTTCTTTGCTCTGTGAGGGCTTTCTCTAGCTGCGGTGGGAAGACTTCTCACTGTGCTGGCTTCTCTTGTTGTGGAGCATGGGCTTCAGGGCCCACGGGCTCAGTAGCTACAGTGCGTGGGCTTAGCTGCCCCACTGGATGTGGAATCTTCCCGGCCCAGGAACTGAACCTGTGTCCCTTGCTTTAGCAGGCAGATTCTTAAGCACTGGACCACTGGGAAAGTCCATACAACACATTTTTTAGCTGATATAATCTTTCCAACACTCTGAAAGTTTTCTAATTATCCCCCTTTTGTCAGCTGCAGGCCTGAGGCCTGAATACCTTGCCCCAGGTAGCAAGGCTGTCAGTGACAGAGGGAAACCTCCAGTGAACCAGTGTATCTGATCCCTTTGATTTCCCTGCAAAGTAACTTATGAATTTACCAGCGTCAAATGACTCTAATGTGCAAAGACATTTTACGTGATTATGTAAAATTATGTGATTATGTATATATTTTCTTCTATATAAAAGATTTATACATATGGCTTAATGTTAAGCCAGGAACATAATTTTTAAAATGCAGGGCCTAGGAAAGATTAGGATAAGGCAAACCAGAGATGGGCTTACAAATAAGCAGTCAATCAAATGTTTAAGAATCAATCATGTGTAGAGATAAGATCCTTACCCTTAAGAAGCTTATGATCAGTCTAAGAAAACAATAAATATTCTCTAAGTGATGCTAGCACAAAGAGCTGGTGTCTTTGTGCAAAATACAAGGATCTGCAAAGTAAGGAATGAATTCATAAACATTCAAGTGTGCAGAGAGGGGTCAATAAAATCACAGAAGTTTTCTAAAAAGGGCACAATGAACATGCACATTGATGAGGAAAGGGAAGAATAGCCAAAGCAAAACTCAAAGTTAGAAAATTTTAAATTTCAGGGACTTCTCTGGTGGTACAGGAATTAAGATTCCAAGTTTCCACTACAGAGAGCAGGGGTTCAATTTCTCCCTGTACAGCTGAGATCACAGGGGTAGGCAAAAAAAATTCAAATGTCATCCCCTGAGAACATCTTCACTTGCAAGACAGACTATCCATTTTATTCCAGCTTCTCCCCGAAAGGGAAGGGAAGGAACACTACCACATTTAACATAACTCTTCATATCAGAAGTGGTGTGCTGGATCACTTGCAAAGGCTTAGGAAATCTTGGCCATAGTCAACATTATAAGAATTTTGAGAGGCCACTGACAACATATCATCGGAAGTTTGCCATCTGCTGAGGTGGGAGTATTTACACCACGGAGACTAGCAATCATTACAAATCAGTCCTCCATGCCTACCCCATCCCCACACTGTTAAACATGCACCAGCACACCTGGGAGATCAGCATTTTACAATCAGGGAGCTCTAAGGGTAGTTGTGTGTGAGGAGGAGAAAGGGGAACCAGGGGGTGGGGCAGGAGAAGTGAGCAAGGAGTCAGAGGTGGACAAAGACAGGGTGGAGGAAACCACTTTGGAGGAGAGTGAGTGAGCGAGCTGGGCAGAGGTGAGGGGAAGCACCTACATATCCCTTTAGGTGCCAGTTGAGTTGCTGAGAGCTTTGCATTATGTGAATGATGAATTAAGTTGTTGTTATTGTTTTTAATTTGGTTATATTCTGCCCCACTCCTAGTATTTTTATGAAGCTATGAGTATTGTGGCTTTGGTGTATGGTCTGACCACCTGTCTCTCTGCTCTTTGGAGCAGATCTAGAAGAATTCTTCAAGGATTTTGGCCCTGCCTGCAGACACTCCTGCTGTTCACCTCGGCATCAAGGATGCAACATGGGATTTGAAGGAAGGTGGAGACGCTGGAGAGAATGCCCTCGGGGCTGCCTAGTGCGTGTACTCTCCTGGGACAAGGGAATGTGCGCCCCCTGTGGGTCAACTGATAGAAAGCAATGTTTCTTTGCCTCAAAAAGTTCACTTTAGCAAAGTGCTCTTAAAAAAAAAAATTCTGATGGTCTCTCTTTATATATTTTTAAAACATTCATTTATTTATTTGGCTGAGCCGGGTCTTGGTTGTGGCACACAAGATCTCTGATACTCGTTGCAGCTCGTGAACCTTTAGTTGTGACTTATGGGATCTAGTTTCATGACCAGGGACCAAATCCCCCGCCCCTGCACTGGGACCACTGGACCGTCAGGAAAGTCCCATGGCAAGGTCTTCTTACTTCTGGTTGAAACAGTAAAGACATCAGCTTGTCCTGCTAAGGAGACTGAGCTCGGCTTGGCCCACTGACCCTGTCCTCACAAGAGGACCAGGCCCACTTTCCCCTTTATTGAGCACAGAAGGACCACCGTGGGCGAGGAGAGAGGGGTTGAGGCTACAGACACTCGGAAGGCAGAACTTCCCCCGAGATGGAGGAGGGAGGCAGCAGGTGGATTTAAAAGCTGAGATCTCAGAAACAGGATGGACACTGAGAGAGGGCTCGAGAGAGATCAGGTGGCAGGGACAAGAGCCCATGGGCACCCTTCTTTCTGGAGGTCCACGGTTCAGAGATGAAGTCCACCGTTCATTCTTCCTACACTGAGTGGGCTCTTCTTTTGAGATCTGTCAGCTCTTCTGAAGAAAATTCATCATAATTCACTGCGTGTTTGGAAAGAGACCATAGATGTGGCAGGAGGGACTTGGGGAGAAGGACAGAGATTATCCTTTCATTTTTGCAGGAACACACACACACACACACAGGTGTGCTGGATCACTTGCAAAGGCTTAGGAAATCTTGGCCATAGTCAACATTATAAGAATTTTGAGAGGCCACTGACAACATATCATCGGAAGTTTGCCATCTGCTGAGGTGGGAGTATTTACACCACGGAGACTAGCAATCATTACAAATCAGTCCTCCATGCCTACCCCATCCCCACACTGTTAAACATGCACCAGCACACCTGGGAGATCAGCATTTTACAATCAGGGAGCTCTAAGGGTAGTTGTGTGTGAGGAGGAGAAAGGGGAACCAGGGGGTGGGGCAGGAGAAGTGAGCAAGGAGTCAGAGGTGGACAAAGACAGGGTGGAGGAAACCACTTTGGAGGAGAGTGAGTGAGCGAGCTGGGCAGAGGTGAGGGGAAGCACCTACATATCCCTTTAGGTGCCAGTTGAGTTGCTGAGAGCTTTGCATTATGTGAATGATGAATTAAGTTGTTGTTATTGTTTTTAATTTGGTTATATTCTGCCCCACTCCTAGTATTTTTATGAAGCTATGAGTATTGTGGCTTTGGTGTATGGTCTGACCACCTGTCTCTCTGCTCTTTGGAGCAGATCTAGAAGAATTCTTCAAGGATTTTGGCCCTGCCTGCAGACACTCCTGCTGTTCACCTCGGCATCAAGGATGCAACATGGGATTTGAAGGAAGGTGGAGACGCTGGAGAGAATGCCCTCGGGGCTGCCTAGTGCGTGTACTCTCCTGGGACAAGGGAATGTGCGCCCCCTGTGGGTCAACTGATAGAAAGCAATGTTTCTTTGCCTCAAAAAGTTCACTTTAGCAAAGTGCTCTTAAAAAAAAAAATTCTGATGGTCTCTCTTTATATATTTTTAAAACATTCATTTATTTATTTGGCTGAGCCGGGTCTTGGTTGTGGCACACAAGATCTCTGATACTCGTTGCAGCTCGTGAACCTTTAGTTGTGACTTATGGGATCTAGTTTCATGACCAGGGACCAAATCCCCCGCCCCTGCACTGGGACCACTGGACCGTCAGGAAAGTCCCATGGCAAGGTCTTCTTACTTCTGGTTGAAACAGTAAAGACATCAGCTTGTCCTGCTAAGGAGACTGAGCTCGGCTTGGCCCACTGACCCTGTCCTCACAAGAGGACCAGGCCCACTTTCCCCTTTATTGAGCACAGAAGGACCACCGTGGGCGAGGAGAGAGGGGTTGAGGCTACAGACACTCGGAAGGCAGAACTTCCCCCGAGATGGAGGAGGGAGGCAGCAGGTGGATTTAAAAGCTGAGATCTCAGAAACAGGATGGACACTGAGAGAGGGCTCGAGAGAGATCAGGTGGCAGGGACAAGAGCCCATGGGCACCCTTCTTTCTGGAGGTCCACGGTTCAGAGATGAAGTCCACCGTTCATTCTTCCTACACTGAGTGGGCTCTTCTTTTGAGATCTGTCAGCTCTTCTGAAGAAAATTCATCATAATTCACTGCGTGTTTGGAAAGAGACCATAGATGTGGCAGGAGGGACTTGGGGAGAAGGACAGAGATTATCCTTTCATTTTTGCAGGAACACACACACACACACACGCACACACACACCCATCAGCAGCTGCAGAGACCCCAGGCTGGCTCAGCAGAAAAGGCCCTTTGAGAGACCAGGCAGTGAGGCTGAGTTCCTTCTACTTACCTTACCAACGATTAACTGGTTCCCTTTTTAAGAAGGGGTCTTGCCACAAGACAGGGCCTTCTTAAGAAGGGCTTCCCCAGTGGCTCAGTGGTAAAGGATCTGCCTGCCAACCTTGGGTCGGGAAGATACCCTGGAGGAGAAAATGGCAACCGGCTCTATGATTCTTGCCTGGAGAATCCCATGGAGAAAGGACGCAACTTGGGAACTGAGCGCTTGCTGCAAACAAAGTTACCATTGCGTCTGTTTTGTTTCATTCCAGCCCTAGTACAGGTCAGTCTCACTTTGCAAACACCGGCTTTGCCCACTTGCTCATCAGTGGATCTAAGAGTTGTGGCAGTAATCCAGTAAACAGATGAGAGCTTTCAAATGGTACTTATTTCTCCTACTGCCAACAACCATCTTGGCTTTGCTTATGGAGCCAAAAATATCTTTCATACAAGCCACAAGGGACTGTTGGCCTGGGTTAGAACCAAAATCAACTTCCAAAGACCATAGTATTTATATTAATAAGAGCTAATAAGTGACTCAGTCAACAACCTCGCTGCACTCAATCTGAGATGTCTCTTGCATACCACTGTGCATCTGAGCAAGGAATGAACCGTGTGGCTACACCGATGCCTGCCTTTGCAGCTCTGGGGTTTTGCTAAATTTCCAGAGAAATAGAATCAGAAGATCTGACTTTACATTTCAGTACCTTGAACTTGGTGAGAATTTTCAAAAAATGTTATAATATTCAACGGTAATTTATGCAGATAAGTAGAGGGATGCTTTTAAAGAACGTTTAAAGGTTGCACTATCTTGGTAAATGTGATTAGTGTTTCTTGCAGAGGATTTGTGGGAGAATTAACATATAGGCAAACAGAATGTTTTTCCTTTCCTGTGCACTAGAATGCCCGTGTGTGGCCTTCCATATTTTAACAAAATAAACTTCACTCTATTCCCTTCTCTGATTACACTCCAGCAGGTAAGGCCCTGGTTAACTGATTTCCCCTGAGGGTGGGCCTTGTTAAGAACAGAGCTCGCGAGCATATTTTAAAATGGTTCCTTTCCCCATCTCCCTGCTGGAAACGTGAGACAATTTTTCTTCAATACGTGCTGTGGGAAGTTAGTCGACTTCTTGGAGGTAAATCTCAAAATATTGTGGGGCTGAGAAATCCCTGATGGTCCAGGTGTTAAGGCTCCACACTCTCACTACCGAGGGCAGAGGTTCAATCCCTGGTCAGGGAACAAAGATTCCACAAGCTGTCCTATGCAGCCAATGTATTATATATATACATGTTGTTCAGTTGTTAAGTCATATCCGACTCTTTGTGACTCCATGGGCTGCAGCAAGCCAGACTTCCCTGTCCTTCACCATCTCCTGGAGTTTGCTCAAATTCATGTCCATTGAGTCGGTGATTTCATCCAACCATCTCATCCTCTGTTGCCCCTTTCTCCTCTGCCCTCAATTTTCACATATATGAATATATGAAATACGTATTTCATATATATTGTATATATATATAGTGAGGCCCTGTTATGACAGGGTTCCCTGAAGTTTTTTAAAATTCTATTGAAAAGTAACTAACAATGTTGTGTTAATTTCTGCTCTATAGCAAAATGACTCTGTTATACACATATATACATTCTTTTCCATTATGATTTATCACAGGATATTGACTGTAGTTCTTGTGCTCTACAGTAGGACCTTATTCTTTATCCATCCTGTGTATACTAGTTTACAGCTTCTCCTCCCATACTCCAAATCTTTCCATTCCCCTCCCCCTCCCTACTTCGGCAAGCTCAAGTTTATTCTCTTTGTCTGTGAGTCTGTTTCTGTCTCATACATGTGTTCATTTGTGTCATATTTTAGATCCCACATATAAGTGATATCATATGATATTGTTTTTCTCTTTCTGACTTCACTCAGTATGATAATCTCCAGGTCAATTCATGTTGCTGCAAATGGCATTATTTCATTTTAGTGACCGAGTAACATTCCACGGCATATATGTACCACATCTTCTTTATCCATTCATCTGTCAATGGACATTTAGATTGTTTCCATGTCTTGGCTATTGTGAATAATGCTGTGAACATACCCCTGGAGTATTTAACTCTCAGATTTGTCTGTACCGAGCCTCCAGCAATTGTCAGCAATAGTTCCCGTTCTCCTCCCAGAGCACAGATCCCACTCGGTTTCTCCTTAAGGAATATCTATTGAAAATCTGGAGTTGGACCTTATGGGTCCCATGAGAACTCAATTAACGAATAATAAGGAGGGGCATGGGATGCTATGAGAGCTGCAGGGCACGTTCCAAAGAAGTACTTGCCTCAGACCTTGACTTTGACCTTTTAGATCATTTCTCAGCAAGAGCCTGACTCCATAACTCTTCGAATGCTCTAAAAAGCTCTAACAAAGAATCTCTGCTTTTGTTTGATTTCATCTAGAAGCTAATAGCTCATAACATTTTCTCTTGGTTGGCTTTTAAATATCAGCTTTTTCTGTTTCTCTCTTTGTGTGGGTTTTGAATATGTTCAAGTGTAACATCGTCTCAATTTAAGTTCGACATTATTTTGAGACATCCTTTTTCATTCTCCAGTTTTGTTCTGACTTCCTTTGTCTAGAATTCATTCAGTGGCCTGCTTTCTTTTGAGAGAGCAATGTTTAGCAACTACTCTTGCGCTGCAAAAATGCTGAACAAGTTTTAAACACTTGGGTTTCCCGACTGGCACAGATCCCTTGTCTTGTTACATAAAGGAACCCCTTTACCTCTTTGAAATTTCGGGGACATATTTGTGTTGAAGTTTCTCTGTTCTAGGATTATTGGGGAAGGTAAATATGGATGATAGTTGCTATGCAGTTCAAAGATGATGCAAACAGCAATTTTATTTACAGCGAGCAGGACTGTGTCTGCAGAGAGCAGTGGGTGAGGGGCAGGCCTGCCGCCCTCGTTGTGTGGCTGGTCTGCCCTTTGCAGAATCACAGCTCGCTTCCTGCCAGGGCTGTGGTGGTTGGCACAGAGCTCTGGCACTGAGACCAGCGGCCCCTTTTCCCTTAAATCGAGCCACACCACTTCAGATTCCTGGCACAAGTTTTCAAGGTCTCTTCTTGCTGTTTGTCTCAGGGCTACTTTGCCCTAGGAGTCTGCCATTTAAAATAGAGGCTTGACATAAAAAAAGAACAAAGTGTTGCCAGCTGCAGCTGCATGGAGGGACTTGGAGGGCATTAAGCTAAGCGCAATAACTCAGATGAAGAAAGACAAATACTGTATGATAACATTTGTATGCGTAATACAAGAAATACAGCTAACCAGTTAATGCAACAGACAAGAAGCAGACTCACAGAGAACAAACTAGTAGTTACCAGTGAGGAGCGGTGGGGGAGGCGCAAGAGAGGGGTTGAGGATTGAGAGGCACAGACTCTGTAAGGATACATTGTACAACACAGCACAGGGGATATAGCCAATATTTTATTAACTATAAATGGAGTATAACCTCTAAGAATTGTGAATCACTGCATTGTATACCTGCAACTTATATCATATTGTACGCCAACTACATGCACTTCAATAAAAATAAGCAAGTAAAAAAAGAGGCTTAGCCCTGCCCCAATGGTAAAAAGCAATATTCAACCTAAACAGAAATTAAATGTTGCCATCAAATGAGTTAGTGATTATTAATATGCTCAGTAATAATTCACACGATAAACTGGTTCATTATACAATTCATTGTCAATGCGTGGTATTGACCCATTTAATCCTCACAGCCACCCTATGAGATGGGAACCATTGTTAACCCTGTTTTTTCAGATGAGGAGACTGGAGCAAGGGGAGATGGAGAAATCTGTAGGAAGTCCCACAGTCAGGGGACTTCCCTGATGGTCCAGGAGCCTCCTCGCTCCCAATGCATGGGGCACAGTTTTGATTCCTGATCAGAGAACTAAGATCTCATATGTCCCATGGCTGAACAAGATAAAATGAAACAAAAACAACCCAGTCAGGAGGCAGTGGGGCAGCTGGGAAGGAACTGGAGTGTGTGTTCCAGCGCAGGTGGTCTGCCTTCAGAGCCTGCCTGGGAGTGTGTGTCTCGAGGTTTATTCCATGCAATGTACTACAGATGAGAACAAAAGCAGGCGTTATTAAGGACTGAATGTGTCCTCGCAAGTCCAGGCGTTGAAGCCCAAGCCCTCAGTGTGATGGGGCCTGGAGAGGGGCCTTTGGGAGGGAATTAGGCTTAGGTGAGGTTGGCTTCCTCTCCCGCTGCCAAGGGAGGCACAGCAGGAGCTCAAGCTGCCAGCACCTTGACTCTGAACTTCCCAATCTCCTGAACTGTGGGAAATAAACGTCTCTTGTTTAAACCTCTTTTTTTTTTTTTTAATAGCAGCTTCAGCTGACTTAATACAGAGGGGTGTGTGTGCTTAGTCACTCAGTCGTGTCCGACTCTTTGCGTCCCATGGACTGTTGCCCGCCGGACTCCTCTGTCCATGAGCTTCTCCAGGCCAGAATACTGGCGTGGATAGCCATTCCCTTCTCTAGAAGATCTTCCTGACCCAGAGATCGAACTGCGATTCGCCTGCTTTGCAGGTGGATTCTTTACTGTCTGAACCGCCAGGGAAGCCCTCAATACAGGGGAGGGCTCTCTTCAATCAGAGCAATTTGGAAAAGGCTCAGTTTGCTCCCTCCCTATCTTAAAGGACTCACAGTGTCTATCAGGAGATAAAAGGCTGTGAAAAATCCTGCAGTTTACAGAAAGGTATTTAAATTTGTTTAATTTGTTTAATTCTCAAGATTTTTGACTATGGAACACCTCAACATCCGTGAATCTTTCACGGAACACATTTGAAAGGGGCCGCAGGTGAGACTGTGTGTCTGTTTCCAGGTGGGAGTCAGAAGCTTGTGCAGGGGGAGGCTTGGCAGGTGAGCCCAAGAGGAGCAAAGCAATGCGGCAGAGCAGATGGGTCTTTCCAGAAGGATGAGACGAGCTGCAGGGAGAAGAACCCAGATGCTCCAGAATTTGGGAAAGATGAACCATAAAAAACAGGGTATTGGAGTAAATCTGGTGAAAACTGTCATGGGGAAGTATAGGGCCTGCCCTGCACAAACGACTCGATTTTCAAAACAGAAAGGATATTCCAGTGTTGTGTTGATTTGAATACAGGAGGAGAGGATAACAAATCTCTTAGAATTACTGTGACCGTCTGCTGGAAAGTGTCATATTAATACATGCTGTCCCTTAGAAATATAATCCAGGCTGATTTCCTAAAGCTGTCTTCACTTCTCTCTAGGAAATTACAAGATGTGAGATCAAATAGAAGACCCAGCTGAGCAAGAGAACAAGATCTTGCTGGGACATAGCAGGAGCCGATAAATCTCTGCTGAATATATTTCAAGGACAGCCAAGTGGAGGGTTAATTGCACAATTTGGGTTTTGTGCAAATACAATATCTGCACTAAATATTTCATTAAATATTGGCACGTATTTCATAAATAGAAAAGACTTGCATGAAAATGCAGTGTTTATTATTGAGTAGTTAGATATATTAAATGGGCTTCCCTGGTGGCTCAGATGGTAAAAGTGGCTGCCTACAATGCGGGAGATCCGGGTTCAATCCCTGGATCAGGATGCATTGCAAGGTAGGGATGGAGGGCAGGAGGGGAGATCTTTGGGAGAAAGATGGCAAATGGCACAGAAAACCATCACACTGCTGTGTGAGTTCATAGAGATATTTCAGTCTGCTGTTAGCTGAGGGGGCTCGACAAGATGACCTTAAAGACTCCATCCAAATCTCACATCCTGACTACTTGTTCTTCTCAACAGGATGGAACAAGTTTGGAAAAGAAATTGTTTTATTCAGAGGTAGAAACACTTAATACAGTTCAGACAGTACATTTGTAATGGGTATTTAACAGAGATCAACTGTGCAAATAGATTCAATAATTTTTTCTTAAGCAGAAGAATATAAAGATATAAGGGCTTCCATTATTTAACATTTAGAATGTTGACACAGTAAAGGTAAGCCTCAATATAGAGAAATGGGCTCCCTACGTTCTCTCTTTTGGTTTTTTGAAAATTGAAATTTGTTTAACAGCAATAATTTTATTGGAATTGGAAAAATTTGAGGTTTATCTCATGTTACACAAAGCAATCAGGTTGTTTTCAATTTTTGTAATCTTATATTCACCTGTAATTACAAATTGCATATAACTTGTGTAAATGCTTAGACCAAGTTAGTAAATGTCATGATTTTAGTGCCATCTACTGGTGAAATGTAGTATAATGCCATCTACTGGGTGTTCTTTGGAAGGAATGATGCTAAAGCTGAAACTCCAGTACTTTGGCCACCTCATGCGAAGAGTTGACTCACTGGAAAAGACTCCGATGCTGGGAGGGATTGGGGACAGGAGGAGAAGGGGACGACAGAGGATGAGATGGCTGGATGGCATTACTGACTCACTTGATGGACATGCTGCAGCTAAGTCACTTCAGTCGTGTCCGACTCTGTGTGACCCCAGAGACGGCAGCCCACCAGGCTCCACCGTCCCTGGGATTCTCCAGGCAAGAACACTGGAGTGGGTTGCCATTTCCTTCTCCAATGCATGAAAGTGAAAATGAAATCACTCAGTCATGTCCGACTCATAGCGACCTCATGGACTGCAGCCTACCAGGCTCCTCCACCCATGGGATTTTCCAGGTAAGAGTACTGGAGTGGGTTGCCATTGCCTTCTCCGCGATGGACATGAGTTTGAGTGAACTCTGGGAGTTGGTGATGGACAGGGAGGCCTGGCGTGCTGCAATTCATGGGGTCGCAAAGGGTTGGACATGACTGAGCGACTGAACTGAACTGAACTGATTGGGTGCAAGACACTGAGCTACTGAGGGGACAGGGAAAGGGGAAAAGGACAGATTAGTGATCATACATTCAAGAACGGGGGTGAATCTGCTAATGAGACAGTCAGAGATTCAAACATGGAAAGGAATTTGATATTAAAGAATTATTGCTAGTTATTTTTAGGTGTGATGTTGATGTTGTGGTTATGTTAAAGCATCCTTATCTTTTAGAGATTTGGGGCCAAGTCTGGCCCACTATTGTTATGGTCTGTGAGCTAAGAACAGTTTTTACATTTTTAAGAGGTTGAAAGCATCAAAAGAAGAATATTTAGTGTCATTGGAAAATTATATGAAATTCAAGTTTCAGTGTCCAGAAGTAAGGTTTCATTGGAGCACAGCCCTACTCATTCATTCACATTTGCCCAAGGCTAAGTTTGTGTTACAGCAACAGAGCTGAGGAGTTGCAGAGATCATGGGGTCCCCAAAGCCTGGAAATGTACTTCCTGGTCCTTTACGGAAACAGTCTGCCCACCCTGCCCTAGGGTTCTGCTGTTCTAAACGTGGCCTGGGAGGCTGTTAGGAAGACAGACTCTTGGTCTCTGCTCCAGAGCTACTGACTCAGAATCTCCAGATCCCAGGTGGGTCCTGCTCACATTACAATTTGAGAAGCGCTGGTGTACCTGAGAGTGTGTTAGCTTGATTTATAACTTGTGAATATTGAAGCAAATAGTATGGACTTCACTTATACTCTTGACCTCGGGTCACAGATATGACTGGCAGGTCTGTTAAATGCTTCTCAAAGTGTGCTCAGAGGACCCCCTGTATCAGAATTGCAATTTTTTGGTAAAAATGCAAATTCCCAAGCCTCACTTGAGCGGCCCCCTGTGTTGAGACCTGACAGAAAAGCTGGGTCACTGCCCAGAAGGAGCTGAGATCATCATCCCCCCGACCTTGAGACTCAGCCAGTCAGCATACTCCCCATAGCCTGGTTAGAGCTAGTCCAGATAACACGAAAAGCCCCTTAAGTAAGCCTGCATGCGCAAAATTTAGCCAATTAATAGGTACCAGGAACCCCTTGCAACCAATCCGCCCTTGCCATCTCCCTGTCTCTGTTCTAAGTCTATAGATACTGCTGTAACTCAGGGCTCAGGGCCCTCTTGCCTTACTCCCCTGTGTTGGATGTGGCAGGGTGCCCTAACTCGAGTTAGCAATAAATAAACTCTCTTCTTGCCTTTGCATTGCCGTGGTGGATTTGTTCTCTCAGTCTATTCAGGGACTTGGACTCGGAGCATAACACCCTGGATCAGATCTTTGGGGCTGGAGCCTAGGACTCTGCATTCTGACCCCTTCCCTGGTGACTCTGATCCACAGCAGAGCTACAGGAGCACTTGTAATGGGCGGGGCGGGGGGCAGGGCGGGGCATGGAGAGGAGCTGACCTGAGGGGCAGGAAGCCTCAGGGAGAAGAGGAAAGTCCCAGGTCAGAGGAAGGGGCTAACCCCGAGCTCACTCCCTTCCTGCTTCTCTCCCGATTCTCCTCACAACCTGGCCTGACCCCACTCCCTGGAGCTGGCTGCAGGGAGAAGCTGCCAGAACCGGCAAGTGTGAAAAGGACAGATTAGTGATCATACATTCAAGAACGGGGGTGAATCTGCTAATGAGACAGTCAGAGATTCAAACATGGAAAGGAATTTGATATTAAAGAATTATTGCTAGTTATTTTTAGGTGTGATGTTGATGTTGTGGTTATGTTAAAGCATCCTTATCTTTTAGAGATTTGGGGCCAAGTCTGGCCCACTATTGTTATGGTCTGTGAGCTAAGAACAGTTTTTACATTTTTAAGAGGTTGAAAGCATCAAAAGAAGAATATTTAGTGTCATTGGAAAATTATATGAAATTCAAGTTTCAGTGTCCAGAAGTAAGGTTTCATT
This sequence comes from Litocranius walleri, assembly GCA_006410535.1. NCBI lineage: Eukaryota > Metazoa > Chordata > Mammalia > Artiodactyla > Bovidae > Litocranius > Litocranius walleri. The sequence continues at coordinate 131,073 of SJYG01001146.1, forward strand.
GGAGCACAGCCCTACTCATTCATTCACATTTGCCCAAGGCTAAGTTTGTGTTACAGCAACAGAGCTGAGGAGTTGCAGAGATCATGGGGTCCCCAAAGCCTGGAAATGTACTTCCTGGTCCTTTACGGAAACAGTCTGCCCACCCTGCCCTAGGGTTCTGCTGTTCTAAACGTGGCCTGGGAGGCTGTTAGGAAGACAGACTCTTGGTCTCTGCTCCAGAGCTACTGACTCAGAATCTCCAGATCCCAGGTGGGTCCTGCTCACATTACAATTTGAGAAGCGCTGGTGTACCTGAGAGTGTGTTAGCTTGATTTATAACTTGTGAATATTGAAGCAAATAGTATGGACTTCACTTATACTCTTGACCTCGGGTCACAGATATGACTGGCAGGTCTGTTAAATGCTTCTCAAAGTGTGCTCAGAGGACCCCCTGTATCAGAATTGCAATTTTTTGGTAAAAATGCAAATTCCCAAGCCTCACTTGAGCGGCCCCCTGTGTTGAGACCTGACAGAAAAGCTGGGTCACTGCCCAGAAGGAGCTGAGATCATCATCCCCCCGACCTTGAGACTCAGCCAGTCAGCATACTCCCCATAGCCTGGTTAGAGCTAGTCCAGATAACACGAAAAGCCCCTTAAGTAAGCCTGCATGCGCAAAATTTAGCCAATTAATAGGTACCAGGAACCCCTTGCAACCAATCCGCCCTTGCCATCTCCCTGTCTCTGTTCTAAGTCTATAGATACTGCTGTAACTCAGGGCTCAGGGCCCTCTTGCCTTACTCCCCTGTGTTGGATGTGGCAGGGTGCCCTAACTCGAGTTAGCAATAAATAAACTCTCTTCTTGCCTTTGCATTGCCGTGGTGGATTTGTTCTCTCAGTCTATTCAGGGACTTGGACTCGGAGCATAACACCCTGGATCAGATCTTTGGGGCTGGAGCCTAGGACTCTGCATTCTGACCCCTTCCCTGGTGACTCTGATCCACAGCAGAGCTACAGGAGCACTTGTAATGGGCGGGGCGGGGGGCAGGGCGGGGCATGGAGAGGAGCTGACCTGAGGGGCAGGAAGCCTCAGGGAGAAGAGGAAAGTCCCAGGTCAGAGGAAGGGGCTAACCCCGAGCTCACTCCCTTCCTGCTTCTCTCCCGATTCTCCTCACAACCTGGCCTGACCCCACTCCCTGGAGCTGGCTGCAGGGAGAAGCTGCCAGAACCGGCAAGTGTGTCCTCCTGCCGACCGTAGGGCTCTCGGGGGCTGCCCTGCAGAAGGAAGGACCCAAGTCAGGGAGCAGTAGGAGCAAAGGGGCTGTGGGAGCCTGGAGGGACCACACGGACCCACCCAGGGAGTCAGGCTGAAGCCGCTGAGCAGGTCTTTGGGCCGAGAGACCTCCGGGTCCTGATGGGACACGGGAGGAGCTGGGACAGACTATGCAGTTCCACCGGGGCTCAGAGTCATCTATCAGTTAGGAGTTGAATGACCTTGAGCTTGTTTCCTTGTCTGTTGAGATGGGAATTCTAACACCCTCTAAGCTTTTGTTACAGTTAAACGTGATAGTTAAGTAAAAACACAAACTTGCAATACAGAGCCGAATAAGGGGCAGCTGCTGCTTCTTGTGAAGCTTGTCACTTTACACCTCTGCACTTCCTGATGCTAGATATCACAGACATGTGTCACTGGCTGATACAACCAATTTCCTCAAACTCCAGGCACAGGAAGGCTCCAGTCACAGGCAAGTACCAGACCCGTGCTTGGCCAGTGACCTAGAACTCCCTGAGCTTCTCTGCACAGGAGCAACTCCTGAAGTGACCGCCGAGCTGCTCATCCTGTACAGTTACCAGGATTTCCCTCCCAGCAAGCCACTCCTTGGGACTCAGGCTCAGGTTTGCGATGAACTAAGGCGGGGCTTGGAAGAAAAGTTATGACCAACCTAGACAGCATATTCAAAAGCAGAGACATTACTTTGCCGACTAAGGTCCATCTAGTCAAGGCTATGGTTTTTCCTGTGGTCATGTATGGATGTGAGAGCTGGACTGTGAAGAAGGCTGAGCGCTGAAGAATTGATGCTTTTGAACTGTGGTGTTGAAGAAGACTCTTGAGAATCCCTTGGACTGCAAGGAGATCCAACCAGTCCATTCTGAAGGAGATCAGCCCTGAATTTCTTTGGAAGGAATGATGCTAAAGCTGAAACTCCAGTACTTTGGCCACCTCATGAGAAGAGTTGACTCATTGGAAAAGACTCTGATGCTGGGAGGGATTGGGGGCAGGAGAAGCGGACGACAGAGGATAAGGCTGGATGGCATCACGGACTCGATGGACGTTAGTCTGAGTGAACTCCGGGAGTTGGCGATGGACAGGGAGGCCTGGCGTGCTGCAACTCATGGGGTCGCAAAGAGTCGGACACGGCTGAGCTACCGAACTGAACTGAACTGAAGGCGGGGCTTGTAAGAAACCTCCAGGGACAACGGTGCCATACTAAAAATCACCACCAGGGGGAAGCAGACTCCAAGCCAGGTGAAGAGGGCGGAAAGCCATGGAAGGCCTTACAGCAGGCAAGAGGGGTGGGCGTCTCTAAAGTTTGCCTCACCCTCATCATTTACTCCACCCTCCACACACAGAAACGCACGCTCCTGCTCCTGCAGAATCACCTGACCTGTTTATTGTTTACTCGTCCAGGTACGGTCCTTTATATCTTAAATATGGCAAAGGTCAGCGGTTTGCAAACTTGGCTGCAAATTTGAATCACAAGGGGAGCTCTGTAAAATCCCAGGGCTGGAGCCTCATCTCAGTTAAATCAGAGTCTCGAGGGAGGGGAGGTAGGAGTCAACATTTTTTATTAATAAAACCCCACAGGTGATTCCACCCTGCAGCCAAGTGAGGACCACGGTTGGAAGCAATAGATCTCATTTCTTCCTAAAAGGCAGCTGCTTTCATCGCTAGAGCCTCCTCCAAGAAGCCTTCCTAACTTGCCACATTTCTTCTCCCTCATCTATCCATTCATTTGTCTGTAGTCGGGGCCAGTGCTTTCCATATTTGAATGTGCCTGTGGGTCACCGGAGCTTCCCAGATGGCCCAGGGGTAAAGAATCTGCCTGCCAATGCAGGTGATGCAAGGTTTGATCCCTGGGATGGGAAGATCCCCTGGAGGAGGAAATGACAACCGACTCCAGTATTCTTGCCTGGAGAATCCCTTGGGCAGAGGAGCCTGGAGGTCTGCAGTCCACAGGGTCACACAGAGTCGGACACGACTGAGCGACTCAGCATGCACACACGTTATGGATTAAATTGTGTCTCCCACCCCCCAAATTCATACGTAGAATTCTCATCCTCAGTCCTTCAGAATGGGACTGGGAGTTGTTGCAGGTGTAATTAAGATGAGGTCACTAGGGCAGCCCTAATCCAGCTTGCCTGACTTCTGTCCTTTTGTAAAGGGGGCATTTGGACATAGTGGGAACACCAGGTGAAGAGAAGGGCAGAGATGGTGGTGCCTTGTCTCCAAGCCAAGGGACACCAGAGATTGTCACCAAATTAGCAGAAACTAGGAGAGACGCAGGTCATCACAGCCCTTAGAGGGAGCGCCCCCCGCCCCCCTTCCCAGACCTTGATTTCAGACTTTTGGCCTCCCGAATGGTGAGAGATTGAATTTCTGATGCTTAAGCCACCCAGTCTGTGGAGCTTGTCGTGGCAGCGCCAGGAAACCTTGCAGCTCCCAGAAGAGAGGGCTGGTCCCCGCTGAGGTCCAGATGCTTTTCTTTCTCACCTCTCACTTCTCCCATCAGGCGGCTTCCACAGCCACTCGGATGCCCCCTGGCCCCATATGTAGAGGGTGCAGGAGACAGGGAGCAAGGGGGCCCTTAAACCCTGGCCCTGAGCTGCTGCTGCCGCCCCGCCTAAGCTGTGGGATACAGCCAGTGACTCCCACACTCCTGCTCACACCATGAGATGCTGGTGTGTGTGTGTCCTTAACTGCTTAGCAGATCCAGTTCACCCCAGGCAAGCCCAAAGCAGGGGACCTGTGAGGTTTAACACCCCTCACCAAGATGCTGATCTGTGCTAAAGTGTCCCTGGGATCCACCAGCCTTATCCTTTTATCTCTTGCTTGAGCTCAGGACCATGGTCTCATCTGTTCCACTCATCAGCCTCCAGACAGGCCTGGCGCGGCCCCGGTCCCGCCCCCACCTTTATACCTCCCATCACCAGACCCATCCTCCCAAAAGGCAGATCCCATCAGTTCATCCCACTCAGGACCCTTTATCAGTCTCTCCTATGCTTCCTCCGTCCCTGGTCACTTTCTATGAACTATCTCCCCCTTCCCCCACCAGTTCCACTGAGACACAGACCACTGTCCGTGGGCCTCCTGCCCTTTCCGTGAACGTGGCTCCTTCTTCTAGTCTTGCATCCACGCCCCTCCCTGCATGCGGGAAGCCCGGGCTGAGCTGCTCTCAGCTCCCCAGGACTACCGGAGGGCCATTCCTCTTCAGTGAGCTCATCACAGCCTCTTCTAAGCCCCCCAGTAGAGCCTTGTTTTACTGCCTTATGTTACGCTACTTCCTTTGTATTTCTGTTTCCTCCTCTAGTGGGCGAGCCCCTGGGGGGCAGGGATTTGTGTCCTCTAAAGCTGAACGGCTGGCTCCGAGCAGGGCTTGGGCAGTTTTTGTGGAAAGAGTACATCAATGATTCTCTGAGTGTGGGCCCTGGACCGCCAGCAGCAGCATTACCTGGAAAATTGCCACAAATACAGATTTCCTGCCCTTCCCCAGACCTGCTGAGTCAGACTCCAGGAGTGGGGCTCAGGTTTCACAAGCCCTCCAAGTGATTCTAACGCATACTCGAATTGGAGATCAGCTGAATCTTAAAAAATGAGACCTTCAGGAAATAGGATGTGAAGGGAACTTGCTCTTAGTATTCAGCCTCGACTCAGCCATCACAGGGTGGTGCCTGATTGACAGAACTCTTCCCTGGTCCCTGTTACTTGGGGTCACGGGGTATTATAGCTGCCTGGGAGGCCCAGGGCCCATCTCTTCCTCAGCCCTTGTTGTATCATTGTGTTGTGGTGCCTCCTTTCCCCAGGGTGTTGTTAATATACATGAAGATCTCAGGTGTGTCCTGAGCAGAAACCCAATGCCCAGGGAGCCCTGGATTCTAAACACCGTGGTCAGTGCAGTCAGCCTCCACTGTGAGGCTGGTCATGGTACCGCGTTTCTCATCCACACTCTGAAGTTAAAAATACTTTATCAAAAATAAAAGCCTCACCCCCTAAAAGAAAATCCATCCATCACAACAAAACTCAGAGATACAGAGAACAAATTGGTAGTTGAAGATATGGTGGGTGGTATGAAATGGTTGAAGGTAGTAAAAAGATACAAACTTCTAATTATAAAATAAGTCATGGGGATGTAACATAGAGCATGATGACAATAGTCAATAACACTGAATTGTGTATTTGAAAGTTGCTGAAGTGAAGTTGCTCAGTCGTGTCCGACTCTTTGTGACCCCGTGGCCTGTAGCCTACCAGGCTCCTCTGTCCATGGGATTCTCCAGGCAAGAATACTGGAGTGGGTTGCCATTTCCTTCTCTAAGGGATCTCCCCGACCCAGGGATCGAACCCAGGTCTCCCGCATTGCAGGCAGATGCTTTAGCCTCTGAGCCACCAGGGAAGAAAGCACAAAAGTTGCTAAGAGTAGGTCTTAAAAGTGGTTATGGATGTTAGCTAGACTTATTGTGGAAATCATTTTGCAATATATACAAGTATCAAATCATGTTGTACACCTGAAACTAATATGTTTTATGTCAATTATACTTCAATTGAAAAGCACTGTTAAATAAGTTAGAATGTTATTGCCTTAAAGTTTTGATTTTGACTGTAGAGATGTGCCTTTTCTAAAGTTTAGTCTAAAGTTGTTAATGGGGTGAGTTGTTTTGTGTTTTTATTCCTTAATTTTTGTCTCTGGCCTCTTGGATGTATTTGTTGTGGCTAATATTTGGTGTTTTAAAAAGATAGAACATAATTTTATGAGTTTATGGGGGGTTGTGTGTTATTACTGCTTTTCTCCAGGCCAAATATCATGCCTGCCCCTAATAGGTGCTGAGCAAATGTTGGACTTTACTCAGTGAAAAACCCTGACAGGGTGTCTAAGAAGCTGCGGAAGGACTCCTTTAGGACTGAAGACGGTGTGCATAGAAGGGATTGGGAAGATTCCCTGGAGGAGGGCGTGGCAACCCACTCCAGTACTCTTGCCTGGAGAATCCCATGGACAGAGGAGCCTTGCAGGCTACAGTCCTTGGGGTCGCAGAGTCAGATGCGACTGAAGCGGCTTAGCACACAGGCAGGTAGCCCATCAGAGGGTGAGGGGACAGACCTCCACCACCCGAGTCCTGCCTCCTCTCCTGCTTCATCTTCAGACTTTATCTCTCCCCAGCCTGGGCTCCAGCGTGTCGTAATCCCTTTCAGTTCCTCGAACTCGCAAACGGCTCCTTTGTTCTGACCTTTGGACCTGTCTTTCCACTGCTTGGAAACCTTCCTCTGTCTTTTACTGACTGACTCTTTCTCTCCTCTCAGGACACAAGTGAAACAATTGCTTTGCCCAGCAGGACGCCTCCTCCTCTGTGAGATGAACCCCCACCCCCTGCCCTGGCCCAGACTCTCCTGTGTCAGCTCCTTTCTCCTCTCCTTCCTCCTTCAGCAGGGAAGAGCAGCAGCTCTGTCCCCTCTAGGGACCTTAGCACATGTCTGGGAGCCCGGGCACAGGGGGGTTCAGTACTTGGTGGGTGACTTTGAAAGCACCCAGGCTGTAGGTGAACAACTTTCCAAGTCCTAAATTTCTGAGTCCACTTGTTTCTCTTTTCCCCTTGGACTAAGGAGTTAGCTTCTAATAAACTTCAGAGGTGCAGGGAGGTATCAGAGTGAGGACACGTGTATGATTTAAATAGAAGTCAACTAGAGAGAGAAGGAAGGAAAGAACTTGCTAGATCAGGAAGAGCGTGGCTGACAGACAGTTGCTGTGATCTGCACAAAGCCTGTCCTGTGTGTGTGAAGGGGGCTCCCTGAACGATCCTGCCATGGACACTTTCCCCCAGGGCTCACTCTGGCTGGCTCTCTGATATGTTGAGGCTCTGAGGTCAAAGCTGTGAGTGGAAACTAAACTGGAGGGAGACACAGGTTGTGTCTTTGTATAAATAGCTTCTGCTCTCCAATCCAAATAAGCCACTTTAATAGAAACATCTCACAGGTTATAGTGTCCGAATCTCTCATCCCTTCTCAGGGTTATAAAGGATGTGGATATCATTGAGTCCCATTGCTCAACCTCTGCAGAAATACCCTCTGTAGGTTCTGATGATAACTCACAGCCTTCTGTTCCTCACTTCACTAACTTAAAAGGCAGCCAGTTCCATAGTTGGAGAGTTCTGGTTATTGGAAAATCTCCGTTAGCCCAGTCTATGGTTGTGATTTATTGAATTAGATAAACACAGACAACATTTACAACCAGGACAGTAGAAATTATTTTTAAAGTAATGTTGTGTTGAGTTTTGGTAAAAGAGTATGGGAAAGTTGTCTTAAATGTTTGAGAATCTCCTGTTTTAACTTTGTACCAAATACATGTTTTCTTCAGTTTATTACCTGTACAGGGGGAAAAAGTAGACAGTGAAAGCCATCTTGCTATGTACTCGGAGCCAGTTAGGAATATCTGCCAAATGATGGATGGCAGGTGCTCATAAACACTGATCATTTTGAGTCTGGAGATTCAAGTTTCCACTGGGCCTCTGCTCATTGCAAAAATTCACACAAGGGGAGCAAGGGGTCAGGGCAAAGTGTATGGAGGGTGAGGGCAGGTTGCTTTCTGGTTCCGTCCCTGCTGCTAACTAGCTGTGTGATGTCAGGTTAATAGACTCTGTTGGGCTTAGTTTGTGCCTCTGCAAACTGAAGTGGTTAAACCAGGTGACCTGTAAGCTTCAGTAACAAGCCAGCCCTCCTTGGCTCTAGGACTTTGTACTTGCCTCCAGAAGACCAAAGCCTCACGAGTGAAATGAACTCTCAACCAGTTGGGAAATTGATAATTAGCAAGGTTCTACCTCCTACTAAATATAGCTGGTTAAGTGAAAGCAATTATTGCAAATATAACTATGTGCATATCCTTTCCTGAATTAGCAGAAACTTGAGTTAATGAATAGTTGATTACAGCACTGAAATCATAATGGCTCCAGGTTGTATCATTTCTGCCTCCAAAGTTAGCTAAAATTCTCTTCAGCTGAACCTGAACTTTTAAAATGCTTCTATTTTTAAACCACAGTAACTAGACTGTAGACATCCCAGGTGGCACAGTGGTAAAAAATCTGCCTGCCAATGCAGGAGGCACAGGTTTGATCCCTATGTCAGGAAGATCCCCTGGAGAAGGGAATGGCAAGCCACTCCAGTGTTCTTGCCTGGAAAATTCCATGGACAGAGGAGCCTGGAGGCCCTACAGTCCAGGGGGTCACAAAGAGTCTGACATGACCAAGCACAAAGCCAAGCCAATTAGATCATTCAGTTCTAGTTGGGTACATATCAAGAAAGAAAAGATAGATTTATTCCTAAGTATTTTATTCTCTTTGTCCCAGGGGTGAATGGAATTGTTTCCTTAATTTCTCTTTCTGTTTTCTCATTGTTAGTGTATAGGAAGGCAAGGGATTTCTCTGTGTTAATTTTATATCTGGCAACTTTACTATATTCATTGATTAGCTATATGTGAGACAGCAAAAGAGACACAGATGTAAAGAACAGACTTTTGGACTCTGTGGGAAAAGGCAAGGGTGGGGTGTTTTGAAAGAATAGCACTGAAACATGTATATAACCATATGTGAAATAGATCACCAGTCCAGGTTCGATTTGTGAGACAGGGAGCTCAGGGCTGGTGTACTGGGCTGACCCTGAGGGATGGGATGGGGAGGGAGGTGGGAGAGGGGTTCAGGATGGGGGACACATGTACACCCATGGTTGATTCATGTCAATGTATGGCAAAAACCACTACAATATTATAAAGTAATTAGCCTCCAATTAAAATTAATTTTTTAAAAAAGAAAAGATAAAAAGAAACAATCCCCAAACTACAAAGAAATTTCAAATGATTTTCAGGAGTTTACTTTTTAGTGTGATTTCCCCCTTGCTGATATTATGACTTCTGATACAGTTATTAAATAATAATATATTTTGCCACAAAATAAAATATATATTTTTTGTTAGGAACCAAGATTTTCAGAGCAGGAAAAAAAGTGATATAGAGATCAAATCAAAACGGTTAAATAAAAACACTGTAGCTTAAGTTTGATTTAGAAATATTAGTAAGAATACATATGTGTTTTCTGTTTTTTTAAAAAAATATTCTTTCTAGCTCTGCCTGTTACAAAGGCCTAGATACCTTGACTAACCCATAGCCCCAATGCCTTTAGCATCTAGATTGTGCTACTAAATAACATTTTCCGCTAAAAGGAACAAAGCTTCTTGGAGAAAAGGCTGAATCCAGGTCAAGGATGAGCCTGGAATATCTTGACATACCAACAAGCCACGGAACTATCAAAGACCACAAGATTGTGCCCCAAAGACTTAGGGTCCAAACTGAAGAAACAGAGATCTCTGTAGGCCAGAGATTATAGAGTTTCGACACGAAAAGGAAGGATTGATGCACAATGAATATGTTAAAAATCTATGAGTTCACCTCCCTCCACTCACCCATATACACCTTTGAAGGAAGCTAAAACTCTCTATTCTGAAAACTGGGAAAGAGAAGGGAAAAATAATTGCTCAAACTTTTTCTTGCATAATTATACTGAAGTTGTTATTGAAGGATAACTAAATAGTTTATGAACTAAATTTCTTCTTTTAGAGGAATTTGAGCTAATAAATGAAGAGGGATAATAGAATCGGAATATTGCTATTTTATGAACTCTACTCCAGTACTCTTGCCTGGAAAATCCCATGGACGGAGGAGCCTGGTAGGCTGTAGTCCACGTGGTCGCTAAGAGTCGGACACGACTGAGCGACTTCACTTTCACTTTTCACTTTCATGCACTGGAGAAGGAAATGGCAACCCACTCCAGTGTTCTTGCCTGGAGAATCCCAGGGACCGGGGAGCCTGGTGGGCTGCCATCTATGGGTTCACACAGAGTCGGACATGACTGAAGTGACTTAGCAGCAGCAGCAGCCAGTACTCTTGCTGAAATATACCATGGACGGACATGACTGAAATGAAGTGCAGGCGGCTGCCAGAGGAGCTACCCCACGTCCGAGGTCAGGGGCAGCGGCCTAGAGTGGTGCCAGGCTGTGATGGCACAGGAACGGCCGAGAGGAGCTGCCCTGCGTCCGAGGTCAGTGGCGGCGGCAAGGAGGAGACACCCTGTGTCCGAGATCAGGGGTGCCCGGAGAGGAGCTATCCTGCGTCTGAGGTCAGGGGCAGTGGGAGGAGACAACCCACGTCTGAGGTCAGGGGCGACCAGGAGAAGCCACCTCGCACCCGAGGGCAGGGGCAGTGACCCTGAGGAGCCACCCCGAGCCCGAGGCCGGGAGGAGCAATCCAAGGAGCGGTGGCTGCACAGGCGCAGGAGGGCCTAGAGGAGCTATCTCACGTTGAAGGTCAGGAACGGTGGCAGTAAGGAGATACCCCTAGTCCAAGGTAAGGAGCTGCGGCTGTGCTTTGCTGGAGCAGCCGTGAAGAGATACACCACGCCCAAGGTAAGAGAAACCCAAGTAAGATGGTAGGTGTTGCAAGAGGGCATCAGAGGGCAGACACACTGAAACCATACTCACAGAAAACTAGTCAATCTAATCACACTAGGACCACAGCCTTGTCTAACTCTATGAAACCAAGCCATGCCTGTGGGGCAACCCAAGTTGGGCGGGTCATGGTGGAGAGGTCTGACAGAACGTGGTCAACTGGAGAAGGGAATGGCAAACCACTTCAGTATTCTTGCCTTGAGAACCCCATGAACAGTATGAAAAGGCAAAATGATAGGATACTAAAAGAGGGACTCCCCAGGTCATTAGGTGCCCAATATGCTACTGGAGATGAGTGGAGAAATAACTCCAGAAAGAATGAAGCGATGGAGCTAAAGCAAAAACAATACCCAGTTGTGGATGTGACTGGTGATAGAAGCAAGATCCAATGCTGTAAAGACCAATATTGCATAGGAACCTGGAATGTCAGGTCCATGAATCAAGGTAAATTGGAAGTGGTCAAACACGAGATGGCAAGGGTGAATGTTGACATTCTAGGGATCAGCAAACTAAAATGGGCTGGAATGGGTGAATTTAACTCATATGACCATTATATCTACTACTGCGGGCAGGAATCCCTCAGAAGAAATGGAGTAGCCATCATGGTCAACAAAAGAGACCGAAATGCAGTACTTGGATGCAATCTCAAAAATGACAGAATAATCTCTGTTATTCTCCAAGGTAAACCATTCAGTATCACAATTATCCAAGTCTATGCCCCAACCAGTAATGCTGAAGAAGCTGAAGTTGAACGGTTTTATGAAGACCTACAAGACCTTTTAGAACTAACACTCAAAAAAGATGTCCTTTTCATTACAGAGGACTGGAATACAAAAGTAGGAAGCCAAGAAACACCTGGAGTAACAGGCAAATTTGGCCTTGGAATGCGGAATGAAGCAGGGCAAAGACTAATAGAGTTTTGCCAAGAAAATGCACTAGTCATAGCAAACACCCTCTTCCAACAACACAAGAGAAGACTCTACACATGGACATCACCAGATGTCAACACTGAAATCAGATTGATTATATTCTATGCAGCCAAAAATGGAGAAGCTCTATACAGTCAACGAAAACAAGACCAGGAGCTGACTGTGGCTCAGATCATGAACTCCTTATTACCAAGTTCAGACTTAAATTGAAGAAAGTAGGGAAAACTGCTAGACCATTCAGGTATGACCTAAATCAAATCCCTTATGATTAT
>SJYG01001146.1:143464-175262 GCA_006410535.1 Litocranius walleri
CCACTGGGTTTGCTTAGCAGCTGTATTTTCTTAGCAGACATGGCTGTATCTATCCACATAAGCCTGTTGCTGCCAATAGTGCAATTTTCCTTGTCTTAATTTTGTGTTGATTAAAGAGCTCTTCATTGAGCATGTGCTATGTGATGGACATTCTTTTAGGTGCTTGAGATACACTGATAAGAAAGAAAGGCAAAGATGCCTACCCTCTTGGAGCTTACTTAACAAGAAGAATAATTCTAAGTGATTAGTCACTGTGCTAGGGGTTGGACTGGGACACACAGTTAGGGTATATGGTTCCCAATTAAATCTTCCCACAGGGAGAGAACAGTTGATGAACTAATCCTGATACCTAGTCATCCCTGCACACTAAATATGACTTACCTGCCTTCTGGTCTCTTGTGAGTTTTGTTAGCTTGAGATGGTCCCAAAATTGAGCTTCCAGACACAATGTATGAGGAGAGCCTGGAAAGGCTGACCCTATCCTGTTGATTTTCCTTAGCTACTCCATACCTGGATGTCCTGTAATTTCTCTCTCATGTCCCTTTCTCTCTTTAACCACACCAGACATGTATCCATAATCACACTGCCTCTTGCAGGGCATATGGAGGAAAAGGTAGTAAGTTTTCTCCTATTTGGTCCTAGCTACTTCTTGAGATCTATTTTGTACCAGCTATGGTGCCCATCAGATGAACGGGGCAGTTTCTCTCCACAGGCACTCCAAGTCTGCAATGACAGGGTGGGTAGCAGAAAGCTCTCTTGATGGACAGAGCTGAATTCTGGTCCTGGATCTGCGGCTGACTTGGGGGAGTTACCTCTGTTTCCTGGGCCTTTGTGTTGGCTTCTGTGTCAGAGAAGGCCGACCCCTGACTTTCTGTGTTGAAGGTATGTGTGGGATCCTCTGGAGAGTAACCACGAGGGAAAATAGAATGTTGTTTGGAAGACAAGGGGGAGGGGAGGAGTGGTGTGGGGTATTTCTCTTTTTGTATTTTTCCACCACCAGACACTTGGCTTTTTTCTTAGCTGCCCTGAGGAGTCACTGAGCAGACGGTCAGTCTCAGACGCCTCCTCTCTTCCCCAACAGATGCTGGACTCAGGGTTGGATAAACTGGGTGATGGATAAAGTGAGCAAAGGTGTTAGATCCCTGACTACAGGCCTGGGGAGGAGGAGGAGCACCAGGTGAAACCTGTGAGGGGTTCCTGCCCTTCCCGAGCTGGGCTTTGCTCTCAGCAAACAAATGGAGAAGGAAACAGCTTCTTTCCAATCCATGTTTTCCCTCCACTCCTTTCCCGTGCTCCTCAAATGCCATTTTCTCAAAGGAGGTGCAGAGAGGAGGGTCCTTTTCCTTGACTTGTAGCCACCCAACAATGATACCTCTTCCTGCGCCCTAATCTTCTCGAAACATGCAGACACACACATAGACACATACACTGCACACCATAAACACATTTTGCACATACTACACACACACACACTACACATGACACACACACAACACACACTATGCACACACACTACACATAACACACTAAACACATTAACACACAATGCACCACTAACACACACACCACGAACATTATACACACACACACCCTGCCTTTAGCCAACATTTTCACAAAACATTGTTTTCCTCATTCATTTGCTCAGTAAATAACTATTTACTAAGACCCTGCCTCATGGCAGAAAGTGAAGAGCCTCTTGATGAAAGTGAAAGAGGAGAGTGAAAAAGTTGGCTTAAAGCTCAACATTCAGCAAACGAAGATCATGGCATCCAGTCCCATCACTTCATGGGAAATAGATGGGGAAAATGTGGAAACAGTGTCAGACTTTATTTTGAGGGGCTCCAAAATCACTGCAGATGGTGACTGCAGCTATGAAATTAAAAGACGCTTACTCCTTGGAAGAAAAGTTATGACCAACCTAGATAGCATATTCAAAAGCAGAGACATTACTTTGCCGACTAAGGTCCGTTTAGTCAAGGCTATGGTTTTTCCTGTGGTCATGTATGGATGTGAGAGTTGGACTGTGAAGAAGGCTGAGCACTGAAGAATTGATGCTTTTGAACTGTGGTGTTGGAGAAGACTCTTGAGAGTCTCTTGGACTGCAAGGAGACCCAACCTGTCCATTCTGAAGGAGATCAGCTCTGGATTTCTTTGGAAGGAATGATGCTAAAGCTGAAACTCCAGTACTTTGGCCACCTCATGCGAAGAGTTGACTCATTGGAAAAGGCTCTGATGCTGGGAGGGATTGGGGGCAGGAGGAGAAGGGGGTGACCAAGGATGAGATGGCTGGGTGGCATCATGGACTCGATGGATGTGAGTCTGAGTGAACTCTGGGAGATGGTGATGGACAGGGAGCCTGGTGTGCTGCGATTCATGGGGTTGCAAAGAGTCAGACATGACTGAGCGACTTAACTGAAGTGACTTAGCAGCAGCAGCAGCATTGAACTGATGGATGAAGGCAAATGGTTTTCATTGACTTAAAGGAACAGGCTGTGACCCCAGAACCCACCAATGATTCTTACGGTGGCTTCGTGAACCTCTTGATAAGATGCAGTGAGAGTTCACAACACCACCTCTGAAGCCTTCTTCACAAACAAAGCAAGACCACGCAAATGAACATGATGAAGTCAGCCTAGATCTTATGACCCTTTTATAGGAAAGACATCCCCACAGGAATATAATTAAAAAAAAAACAAGTATGGGTCTTTCTACAGATAAGTTGCATAAAAAAAGAGAGAAGGACAAGAACCTATAGATGATAAGAGATTTAAGAGACACACCAACCAAATGCAGTATGGTGAATATAGGGGTCTAGTGTGGAGACCAACTAAAACAAATCAACTCTAAAAATGATAAAATTATGAAGAAATAAGATCTATTTAAAACATTGCTTGGAGATATTATGGTGTTATGGAAATACTGTAAACTGGTAGAGGTGGCATGATATTTATGTGGCTGTACTTTCTTTTAAGAAAAGGTTTTTTGATGTGGAACATTAAAATAATTTAATAGTTTTTTTGTATTAATAAGGCTGTGCCGGCTCTCTGCTGCGGTGCAGACCTTTCTCTTGTTGCAGTGAGTGGGGGCTACTCTCTAGTGGTGCAGGGTCTTCTCACTATGGTGGCTTTTCTTGCTGCAGAGCATGGGCTCTAGGGTGCATGGGCTTCAGTAGTTGCGGCTCCCCGGCTCTAGACACAGGCTCAGTAGTTGTGGCATGTGACACATGGCCTTAGTTGTGTAGAAACTAACTGCAGGAGGAGAAGGGGACGACAGAGGGTGAGATGCTTGGATGGCATCACCGACTTGATGGCCCTGAGTTTGAGCAGGCTCAGGAGTTGGTGATGGACAAGGAAGCCTGGCGTCTGCAGTCCACGGGGTCACGGAGAGTCGAACCTGACTGAGCGACTGAACTGACTGAGAAACTAACATGACACTGTAAAGCAACTATATGCCAATAAAAATTAATTTTAAAAATATTTAAGTGAAAAAATAAAAAAGTAAAATCATGACTTTCATGCAAATAATACATGGTCATTATTAATCCCTTCTAAATTTAAAATGGATTTTAAAATGAACTGTTATTAATTCATGATGGAATCAGTAAGATAATACAATTA
Organism: Litocranius walleri; assembly: GCA_006410535.1. Classification (NCBI taxonomy): domain Eukaryota; kingdom Metazoa; phylum Chordata; class Mammalia; order Artiodactyla; family Bovidae; genus Litocranius; species Litocranius walleri. Next base: position 147,082 of record SJYG01001146.1, read on the forward strand.
GTTTTTATAGTCCGTCCCTGACAAACTCCTCGCTATTGCTGTGAGCAGGATCATTTGCACTGCTGTAAGCAGCAATCATTTGTATCACCATTCGTTTTCTACAAGTTAACTGCTGTCTTAACAGAGCTGTAAAACAACCTAGTTGAAAGACCAAGGTGCTCACCTCGGCAGGATAAAACAACCCTGCAAACAGTCATAACCCAGCGTTTCACTGAAGTGATGTTCTGTGGCTTCTCTCGCCCTTTCAGCATCTTTCACAGCTTCTCCCTTTGTCTTATTGACATCTCCCCATTCCCTCTTCAGCCCCATTCCTTGCTTCCTTCCCCCAGATCACAAGGAATCCTAGGCTTGGGTGAATGTTCCCTGTGTGTATTATGGGCTATGGGAAAATGCTTGTAAATATTTTATAAAGATGTGGAGGAAAAAAGGCTGGCCTAACGAAAGCATTAGGTACTACATGGAAATTGCTTTATAAAGAGAGGTTCTGTTCTGTGTCTCACAGAGGAACAGAGAATTCAAGCATTTGCACTGTGGAGGAATAGTTAGCTTTGATTTAAACTGTGGTGCAGTGTGAGAGAGTGGAAGGACTCAGGCCGAATTCTAGAGAGTTAATCCTATGACGAGAAAAGCCAAATAATTTAGAGATGGGAGTGAATGGTTACCAATGGGGATGAATGGGGAAGGAAAAATGTAAAGTGGTTTTTTGCATAAATAATGGTCTTGAGAAGTGTCCTTCCCTGTGGAAACTGGAGTCATCTCCAGGGATGAGGATGTGACTAGGAATCACATCTGCCAGGTTTAAGGTACAGACCTCCTCAAGAAGTGGGCAAATGCATAACTGACAGCGATGGAGGCAGACAGGAGATGGGTACAGTGAAAGGCTACCTGAAGACAGAGGAGCAGCTGTGGGACCATGACTACGTGAGGAAGGCTGGAAAAGGAAGTGGTTTGTAGGGGAATATGATGAGCTCCGTTCAGGACCTACTTATGACCTGGTAAATTCATATCATATATTTATGTGTATCAGCTCCATCTTTCTTTTGTTCCCGCTTAGCTTCAGTCTTCCCTTCAAGTTTAAACCTCTCTTGAAGAATAGAAAGAGCTTGGTTTTCTTTGATCTGACCTCACGACCAAGCAAAATGCTTTACACATAGAAGATATTGAATGGATAGGTGAATGGATGGATGGATGGATGGATGGATGAGTGGATGAATATTCAAATGTTCCCGAGCAGAGATTTCCCTTTGCTCCTTGGAATTCCTTAGAGGAAAAGTGGGTCAGGAGGAGAGCAGAGGTTGGAAAAGGCTTGTGATCTTTCCAGACAGATGTAAAAGATCAGAAGGAAGAGTTGGCAGAACCTAAAAATAAGTTGTGATTCGAGAAGTAAAGAGAGTAAAGACAGCTAGATTGTCTACTTGGCGGGAAAATAACAAATGGATTTTATGCTTATAGAATGTGAAATTAAAATTTAACTTTGAATGACACAGAAATATGTTGCTCCTAATGTCATGTTAAGTAAATGCCATCCCAGTTTTGTTTTTATTTTTTTCACATGTCTCTAACTGATTGGCCTGGTGCAGTCATTTTTATTGCTCTAGATGGCACCTGTTTTCTTGTCAAAGCAGAGTCTTTCTGCTAAGTCATCCTGAAGTCCAACTTAACTTGCAAAATGTGTTCTGTAATTAAACTAAAATCGCAGGATGTTTTGGATTAGAGAAATCTTCTTGCAACCAGACCCGAGGTTAGTAAGAGAGTGTGACCTATCTGGGATAGAATTCCCTCATCCAAAACAAACAGAACATTTCACTGGATTAATTTTCAACTCACTGGGAGATTCTTGGTCCAATTTGCTGAAGATTACATGTAGTTTATGATAAAGAATATTGTGTATCTAGGGACTTCCCTCATGGTCAGTAGTTAAGACTCTTGTGTTTCCACTGCAGGAGACCCAGGTTCAATCCCTGGTCAGGGAACTAAGATCCCCTGTCTTGTGTGGTGCAGCCAAAAGGTAAAATAAATAAATAAATACATATTTTTAAAATTGTCAAACAACTACTGTGCATCTTATTTCTATTTATAAATTGTGTGCTACGTATTCCTTATATCAGTGCTAGCTTAGTTGCTCATTTGTGTCTGACTCTTTGTGACCCCATGGACTGTGGCCTGTCATGCTCCTCTGTGCATGGGATTTCCCAGCCAAGAATACTGGAGTAGGTTGCCATTTCCTCCTCTAGGGGATCTTCCCGACTCAGGGATCAAACCTGCATCTTCTGTGTCTCCTGCATTGGCAGGCAGATTCTTTACTGCTGAGCCACCTGGGAAGCCCTACATCAGTAAAATCTATCGTATTTACATGTGCATATAAGGATATATATCTTTATATCTTTATACTTTATCTGTACTTTTTTTGGGTACTGGTTGTTAACATTAAACAACACATCATTGTCCAAAATAAAAAAAAAAACGTGATGGATGGTAATAATTGTCGTAAGAGAGTTGCATGAGCTGTGGAATCCCTGGGAGATGAGAACGCTGTCATAGGCTTCATGGAGGCGATGAGGACCAGTGGAGGTTAGAGGCAGAAGAACTCAAGGGAACCATTTGTTGGGAGGCCCTCGGCTTTGCTTGTCCCACTGGTCCCTGGGGGAAGAAGGGACCAGTCACAAGAGGGCTGCTGCCTGCCTGAGGCTGTCAGTGTGCTGTGTTTTCTGGAACCCAGGATGAGATTCAGCCTCTGAGAACCACAAAACATTGCATGAGAAGACACGGTGCGCTCAGGAACTATCAGCACCTCTAGAAACAGCAATGTCCATCTCTTTCTGTGGCTCCAGGGACTGGTCAGCACAGAACAACCTGGAGAGAGAATGGCCTTGTCCCAGTGGCAGAAAAAGTCCACCAGCCAGGGGTTTCTGTAAAGGGGCATTTTTTCCTTCAACTGGACTTAAAGGCTTGGAATTCAAACTTTATTGTGACATGGGGGAATGGAATTAAGCCCCCAAATATCCTTTTGCATTACATGTAACTATGACATGTCCTATGGAGTTTGTCTTCAATATTTATTCATATTGACAAATTTTCATGGGAGTCAAGCTTTCTGACCCTGACATCAACTCCAGGCCCCCTCCCATCCTTCCCTCCTCACACACACCACCCACTCTGCTATCATCCCCCCTAAACCACTAAGATGAGGCCAGAGTGTAGAAAGGACAGCACTTCCCTTCCCACCCCGCCATCAACCCCATAAATGGGTGGGGAGAGTGGGTGAGGAGCCTGAACAGTGGTGTGGTCTCAGCATCAGCCTTCTTTAAATTGTTGGAGAGGAGGGCCAGGTCTTGGCCTAATGTGGCACTGACACTAAAACCTGTCTTGCCTTGGCCATCCCGGCTGTGGTGTCTCTGTGGGAAACACCTACCCATAGGTGAGCTGAAAGTGTCACCGTCTTGGGGCCCTGGGACAAGCCTCTCTGCAGTTGACATTGGGAAGGAGGGGGAAGGAGCCAGGTGGACGCAGAGGCTAGCAGTGGTGGAATGTGACCTTGATGAGAAATGCAGGTGCTGGATTTCTAGGGGGGAGGAGCTTGTGTGCAGTGATGTCATTGGGAAACTTATGCCTAGGGGTCTTTTCTAGAAGCCTTGTTGCATAGAAAGCAAAGTGTGTTCACATAGAGGAAAGGTTGATGGTATCCGTGGAGGAGCAGAGGTGGTGGTCATGGGACTTGAGCCCTGCTGAGAAGAATCCACATTCTCCCCCGAGACAAGAGCAAGTGGGAGACGAGGTCATGTAGGCATTACCAGGGAGCTCGGAGATGTTTAGGGCAGCGATCCTTGGAAAAGTCTGGAGTTTCTGCCTGGATTCCATTTGAACTGGGGGCAGACATGTGAAGATTTAGCATTTGTTCCCATAGGTTGGTGTAGTGTAGAATATAACTTTTACACATAAGAAAAAAATATATAAGATAAATAGTAAAAAAAAATTGCATGCTGATTAAGGGAAGAATCAAGATTTGTAAATAGGAAGAGAAGGGCTCTCACGTTAATAAAGATAATTATAAATGTTTTTTAAGAAGCTAAGAAAGCACAGTTCAGTTGTGGGGGTGGTGTGTGGCCAGGCAACAGAGTAATGAGGAGGAAATCCTGACGAGAAAAACATTCAGGAAGGAAGTAGCTTACTGATTTCCCCTCCTCATGTCAACCATTTGAGTTAAAGTAAGACCTGTGAAAGAACCACCGTTTCCAGAGAAGTTGTCCTCAAACATGTTTTGTAACACAGCTGACCCGAGTGGTAGCAGGCTGTCTTGAGGAGGTGCTGCTGCTGCTGCTGCTGGGGACGGCCTCTAACCTGGTCTGCTTGCAGTGAATGACATTTGTGTTTACCCTGCACTTTTTACCCAGTTGCTTGTAACCTGCAAAAAGTAACTCTCACAGAAAGGGTCCCACAGTCCAGCCCCCCTTCAGAATTCAGCAGATGAAGGGCTAGGGAGCTCTGTTTTCTGCTGACGGTGGTCACGCATGGCTGGGTGATTTATGGTCAAGACCAACAGCCACATCCATATCTCAGAGTCACTAATTACCAAGAGAAGGACTCAGCCCACAACCACTCAGAGGATAGAAGGTTCTTAGAGTGTGAGTATGCTCGAATAATCAGAATAATCAGAGCTTTTTTTTTTTTTTTTTTAAATAAAATCACATTCTGATTTCTCAGCTGTGCCTTTCAAATACAAGCTGTTTTCTATGGCCCTAAGGAAACACTGTGAATGGTGCCTGAGATTTTTCATAACGTTAATATCTGGATGAAAGGACCAGGTATGATCTCAGAATGAAGGCAATGACCAGGGAGAAGGGCAAAGGTCAAGGAAATGCCCCAAATTTCAAAAGGGTACATTTCAGAAATGGCCACTGGTATGCTTGATAGCAAACCCCAGATTGATTCTAGAATAGATAACTGAAGAGGTGGTTTTAGAGCTCTTAGTAAGGCAAGAAGCTCTCAGAATTAAGCTGGAAGAAGCTCTGTTTTGCAAGTGAACTGGCAGCACCGGATGGCAAGTCAAAGAGCAGAAAGTGTCTTTCTCAATCTAGTGCAGCAGGCGGGAGGGGAGGCTGAGCTCAGGCGAACCACTGGCTGAGCCACAGACAAGGCAGAGCTTCCGGCAGGGGCAACGGGAGGGCGGCAGGCAGATTCTGCAGGGCTTGGCAGTTGATGAGGTGGGGGCTCAGAGGACCCTGGCGGGCTATAGTCCATGTGGTCGCAAGAGTCGGACACGACTTAGCGACTAAAGCACCACCACTAAGGTGTGTGATCAGCAGTTTGGGAAAAACAAAGAGGAGAAAGTAGGCTGCATCCTCTTGGATTTGGAAATCCAGGGCTAAGTGTGGAACTGGGTGGAAGATGTCTTTACCTCTAGAGGAGGAGCTCCACAGAGACCACAGAGAGTATGCAGAAGGCTGTTACATGATATTAAACAGTGAAAGTGACAGTTGCTCAGTCATGTCGGACTCTTTGGGACCCCATGGACTATACAGTCCATGGAATTCTCCAGGCCAGAATACTGGAGTGGGTAGCTGTTCCCATCTCCAAGGGATCTTTCCAACCCAGGGATCAAACCCAGGTCTCCTGCACTGCAGGCAGATTGTCTACCAGCTGAGCTACCAGGGAAGCCCAAAATAAAACATCAGTTCAGTTCAGTTCAGTCGCTCAGTCCTGCCTGACTCTTTGTGACCCCATGAACCACAGCATGCCAGGCCTCCCTGTCCATCACCAACTCCTGGAGCTCACCCAAACCCATGTCCATTGAGTTGGTGATACCATCTAACCATCTCATCCTCTGTCATCCCCTTCTCCTCCTGCTCTCAATCTTTCCCAGCATTAGGGTCTTTGCAAATGAGTCAGCTCTTCGCATCAGGTGGCCAAAGTACTGGAATTTCAGTTTCAACATCAGTCCCTCCAATGAACACCCAGCATGGAGATGACCAAATCAGGATTCAAAATCGTCTTGAAGGCAAGATTTGTTGGTTGGAGAAAACAACCGCCACAATAATAGTGAACTCATTTGTTACCTCATTTAATTTTTTTCATAAGGGAGATATTATTATCATCCTCATTTTACAGGGAAAGAAACTGAAACACGAGAGGTTCAGAAACTAGACCAAGGTCTAGTAAACCTAGGTAATGGTAAACCTAGGATGTGAACAGGAAGTCAGGTTTCAGGTTCTGCCTTCTGGAAGGAAGGAAGGAAACTGCTGGTCATGGAGTATTTATAATCTGCCAGACACCAAATTCCCCCAAGGGAATACTTAGGAAGCTGGAAGGCCTGGAAGGAGATCAAATGATTTGAAGTAGGACCTGGTGAAAGATGATGGTGATGTAATAGAAGGTTATTTCTAGGCACTGCCCAGGCCTAGGAAGGCATTTGAGGATGAGGCAGGAATATGGCTTTTTTGTGCTGACCCCAGATCTACGTGAATTATTTGTTACTATGGCCTGGATGAATGGTGATCAGTCATTTCTATTCATTGGGTCCACATTGCTATCTGTGAAAATCTTGGTCTCTTGTCTTTTGACTCTGATGACTGTGGTGTGGGATATGGGTGAGATGTCTACATGGTGAGTTGTGTGTGTGTGTGTGCATGATGTATAGAAGTGTTTTCATGGTGCGAGTTTGTATGGACGTAGTTAGCTGTAGAGCCATCTGTGTCTGTGTGCATGCCTGTGCCCACATGGAGTGAGCACTCTAGTGTGAGTCTGTCTTATGGTTCTAGAGTAACTGGAGCTCAAGCTGGATGGCTCACCACCCTGGGCAATGGCAGTCCCCCCCACCCCTAGCACTCCCAGGAGAGAATAATGAAGGAGCAGGAAGCAGAAGCAGAAAGAGCCCTATAAAGCAGAGTGTAGTTACTGCTCCCTAAGAACCTTCGGGCATCCCTGCAGGACAGCATTGGAACAGAAGTTCCCTGGGGAGGCCGCTATGGTTTCCTAACCCTCCCAGTACTGACTTGAATCTGGAATAGACGGAGTTAGGATAGTTCAGTTAAGTTCAGTCACTCAGTCATGTCCGACTCTTTGTGACCCCATGGACTGTAGCATGCCAGGCTTCCCTGTCCATCACCAACTCACGGAGCTTACTCAAACTCATGTCCATTGAGTTGGTGATGCCATCCAACAACCTCATCCTCTGTCACTCCTTTCTCCTCCTGCCTTCAGTCTTTCCCAGTATCAGGGTCTTCCAATGAGTCAGATCTTCGCATCAGGTGGCCAAAGTATTGGAATTTCAGCTTCAGCATCATTACAATGAATACAGGACTGAGTCCAAGAGACTCTCAAGAGTCTTCTCCAACACCACAGTTCAAAAGCATCCATTCTTCAGTGCTCAGCTTTCTTTATAGTCCAACTCTCACATCCATACATGACTACTGGAAAAACCATAGCCCTGACTAGACAGACCTTTGTTGGTAAAGCAATGTCTCTGCTTTCTAATATACTGTCTAGGTTTGTCATAGCTTTTCTTCCAAGAAGCGAGCATCTTTTAATTTCATGGCTGCAGTCACCATCTGTAGCGATTTTGGAGCCCCCCAAAATAAAGTTGTCACTGTTTCCATTGTTTCCCCATCTATTTGTCATGAAGTGATGGGACCAGATATTAGGATAACTTGGGTATTTTCCCACGTGACATAAATAAATTCTAGATAATTCTGTAAATAACATCTGTTGGCTCCTCTTTGTGGCTCCATCTCCTACCAAGACCACCCACCACCCACTGTATTCCCTTTGTTAACTGGACCGTGGAAGTGATTCCTGCTTCATTCCTTCCCACCTATATTCTCACATCTTGGAGAATAGTCCTTCCCAAGGTAGAGGGTAGGAGAAGAGCCTGTTCTGCTAAGGAAATAGAACCTGGGGCAGGAGAACCCGCTGGGCAAACCAGCAGGCAGTCCAGCCAGCTGGGACTGGAGCTCAGAGTTGAGAGCAGGCATTGGGTCAGGACTGAGTGGCCTGGCGGGTTGCAATTCGTGGGTAGGACAGTCATGAGACAGATGTACTGTCTGGAGCCCAGACATCAGCGGGCAGAGCAAAATGTGAGGTTTCAACAGGAGAGTGGTTTTACTGTTATGTTCCAGAAAGTGGAAGGCTGATCATAGTGGGAAGAGCACAGAACGGGCGTGTAGGACTGAGGAAGGGTCCCGATGCCCACAGGAGAGACTCAGCTTCCCTGGGGTTGTTTGTAAGAGTCCTGCAGAGTGGGTGAAAATCCCCAGACATGACTGGCTGGAGGTTTGCTGGTAAATGAATGAGAGCCTCTGCTGTGGTCAGACAGGGAGAAAATAGCCTTCATTCTCCTGTACATGTCACTGAGAGTCACATTTTGTGTTCTGCAGAAAATGCATCTCCCAATAAGGTAATTGCTTTGGCTGTTATATTCATGGACTATGTTTGGTTCATATAAAGCAAAAATACTGATTCAAAGAAATCCAGTTAAAGGCAAGACTTGTGCTCTTATATCCGCCCCTCCCCCCAGCCACCAGGGCTTACTCCATGCCTGGATTTAGCAGGAGTCCTTCCTTCCTTTCTCTGTAAGGGTTAGGGGGCACACCCCTAGGGCTTGCTTAGGACCTTTGAAGTTATCAGTTCAAGACAGAGAATTGCATGATTATTATATTAATTCTAACATACCTTAATATATTGATTTATATATAATAACATTACTATAACATTTACTACCTTAATTCATGTTCCCTTCTGGACTGTGAACAATCTCCAGGTCAGACAAGTCTTTTTATTATTTTGTTCCAAAGTAACCAGCATGGAGCTCATGAGTTGTCTAAAAATAAGTCAATATGCAAATCAGAAATACTGATGTTTAAATATTCTCTTTCTACTTACATGTCACAGAATCTCAGATCTCAAACTGGAATTGGCTTGAGGGATTACCTAGTCTGTCTTTCTGGGCTTCCTAAGTGGCTCAGTGGTAAAGAATCCACCTGGCAATGCAGGAGACTCAGGTTCAATCCCTGGGTTGGGAAGATCCCCTGGAGGAGGAGATGGCAACCCCCTCCAGTATTCTTGCCTGAAAAATCCCACGGACAGAGGAGTCTTGCGGGCTACAGTCCATAGGGTTGCAAAGAGCTGCACGTGACTGACTGACTATGCATGCACACAGTCTGTATTTCCAGCCAGCGCAGGAATTATTTCTACCACCAGAGGACCAACAGCAGCCAACTCCGGATACTTCTAGCCAGTTCTTTGTGGGACAGCCTGTTCCATCATTGGGCAACTCAGAAGTTTCTCCATAGCCCCGTGAATCTGATTCCCTGGTACCATTTATCCGTGGTCCTACTCATCTTCTTCCCATTCCTCAGTCCCTCCTATACCCAGCATAGTTTTTTTTCCTTTTTCCAGGTGAAACAATTGCTCATGTGAATTTATTTCAAGACCTTCCATCCTCCTAGTTACCCTCCTCTCAAATCAATAATTGTGGTTTGTTTTTGTGTTCCTTGAAGTATGGTGCCCAGGCTAGCCCTATGCAATTTGACTACAGAATATGGGGAGACTATGTCTTCTAACTTAACATTCTTATGCTATTAATGGCACTTCAGATTGCATTAATCCTTATGGCTGCCACCTTTTCCTGTTGTTCTTTATTAAACATCTAAAAAGCACAGTTTTGTTTTTTTTTAAATTTGTTTCAGTCAAACTATTATCTTTCATTCTATCCAACTGATGTTTAAAGCCAGACATTAAGTTGAGGATCTGATTGCTTGAGATCTTGGTATGTATTGGAAAACACTGTTCTGGAAGAAGGGATGGAAATTAGTTTGGGACCTGCTCTGTAGCCAGCTTCTTTCGCTGCCCACAAGTCTCTGGGCAGGAACCTCAGAGCATCTATGACCCCTTCATCCCTCACAAGTCACCAAGTTAGTTGGTCTCATCAGCTTTACCTCTAAGCACCCTCCTTGTCAGTTCCCAGTGCTGCCCTCATGGTTCAGGTTCTCACATGAAATACTGCAGGATCTTTCTGAAATGCAAGTCCCATCAGAAATTCTCTGCTCAGAATGCTTGGACAGCTTTCCAGCTCCTCTAAGACAAAGTCTAAATCCCCTGATGAAGTTTAAAGGCCTCTTTGCAAGTCCCCCTCTCTGCGCCTGCACCCCGTCTGAGCCTGCTCCTGCAGGGCCACGTGTCAGCCTTTCAGATGTGCTTGATGGTCCCTCATGCACTTAGCTCCTTCTGCCTTGCAGTCTGCTTGTAGATGCTTCAGGCCCTGCTCTGAATCCTCTGCACAAATCAGTTCACTTCCCCCTCACCACGGCCCTCTAAAGTAGATAATATTACTAAGTAAAAATAATATTAACAATATTTAATTAATTAAATAGTAGTAATAATATTACTTCCATTTTACAGACAGCGGAGCTCATATTTTAAGTATTTTTGCCTGGAGTCACACAGTTAATAAATTGTAGAGCTGGATAAGTCCCCTGACCTCAAATGCCCTCCCTTTCTTTCTCTGAGCCAACTTCTACCCATCTTTTAAGTCAGTTCAAGCATTAGCTTTTCTGGGAAGTCTGCCTATGCCCTGAACTTAACCCCAGACAGCACTTACTGTCCTGGGCTAATCGCTTGCTAAATGATCATCTCCTCTAAGCCATATATCCACAGAGGATAGGCCTGGGTCCTGTCCTCACTTATCCCCATATGCCGCCCTGGGAATCTAATGAATGGAAAGGAACTCATTAGTGAGTAAGCAAATGAACTACTTAGAGGATTCCTTTTGTAGTTGTAATATGATACCATAGCCACTTGCCAAACTGTTAATTTTGGTCATCAGTTTTTCCCTGTAATGTGTACAAAAATTTGGTCCAAGTTTAATTGTAGACCAGCTGTCTCCTGAAAATCTGCTCAATTATCCTGGCTTTATTTAAGAGCATTACTGCTTTCTGAAATGCTCTGCAAGTGTCTAAAAATGCATAACAGTGGTGGGTTTTACCAGTCCCAGCATGCTCTTTGCTTAGATGCCCTTTGAGTTCATCTGCTTGAGGATGCGAATTAGTCTGTGGGTGAGTCAGGGAATCGCAGCAGAAGAGACTCACTGGCGCCAGCTGGCCGCACTCGGGGTCAGATGGGCAATGAGCGAGAGAGGAGCCCTGGACCTGGCAAGAAACACACCTGAACCTTTTTTACACAAAATATTCACCACAGGAAGACAGAGACTGACAATCAGATAAGCTGCTGCTGCTGCTGCTGCTGCTGCGTCTCTTCAGTCGTGTCCGACTCTGTGCAACCCCATAGACGGCAGCCCACCAGGCTCCCCGGTCCCTGGGATTCTTCAGGCAAGAACACTGCAGTGGGTTGCCATTTCCTTCTCCAATGCATGAAAGTGAAAAGTGTAAGTGAAGTTGCTCAGTCTTGTCTGACCCTCAGCGACCCCGTGGACTGCGGCCTACCGGGCTCCTCCATCCATGGGGTTTTCCAGACAAGAGTACTGGAGTGGGGTGCCATTGCCTTCTCCCATCAGATAAGCATGAGAGGCCATAAAGGGGAGGGGGCATGGCAAAGCGCTTGCCTTCCTGACCTACCTATGCCAACACTACCAATGGATTTCATAGCCATACTGTGTTTACTGTACTTTCTTGTTGTTGTTGTTGTTGTTGTTTTTAAATTATTGTTTAGGCTGTGTTGGGTCTTAGCTGCAGCACATGAGGTCTTAGTGCATCATTCGTTCCCATGCTCAGACTCTCTAGTTATGGCACACGAGTGCTGGAGTGTGCAGGCAGGCTTAGCTGTTTATCAGAGCTCAAACCCATGTCCCCTGCATGGCAAGGCAGAATCTCAACCACCGGACCATCCTGAAAGTCCCTGTATTTTCTTGCTTTTTGCATTTTCGATGCTCTGGCATCCAGGGCATCACTGTGGCGGGTAAGGGAGGGCGATATCAAGGCCAGTGGATTCTTAGAGATAAAATACATGTGCCGCTTTCAGAGACAAATCCAAAGCCCACACCCCAGTGATCTCCTTGATCAAGCTTTCATACGTCAAGCCAATGTTCCTCCATTGTGATCAACCTGGGGTGGGTACCAGACAACTCGATAAAAGTTCTTGCCTCTGTTAGCCTGCTGTGGACTCTAGTGCTTCCTAGCCTGGGCCTGTGTGGGGATCCAGGCTCCTACTTCTGGGGATCTGAAAACTGAGTGTCAAAACTTCCTCCTCGATGGCATTTCATGTCTGTGCATCTTACCATCCCCGATTAAAACAAATTCCAGGCACATTTAAAAATACATACTTAATAGGGCTTCCCAGGTGGCGCTAGTGGTAAAGAACTCCCATGCCAGTGCAGGAGATGTAAGAGACATGGGTTCCATCCGTGGGTTGAGAAGATCCCCTGGAGAAGGAAATGGCAACCCACTCCAGTATTCTTGCCTGGAGAATTTCATGGACAGAAGAGTCGTCTGGTGGGCTATAGTCTGTGGGGCTGCAAAGAGTCAGACACAACTGAGTACGCACACACAGAGGATTCTTTTTCCCAATCTTCCCACAAATTTTGGTATGTAACTAATATGATCATCTTCTCAGTGAGAAAGGGAAACAATGAATTTAAGTAGCTTATCTGTGCATGCATGTTACACAAAAAATTAGTGGCCGAGCTGGGACTTCAGTGCAGGTACAAACACTGGACATTTCCCCCCAAATTCTATAGACAACCATACAAGGTTATAAATATGCTCTCCTGTGAGTCTCAGTTATTCTGCAAAATAGGAACTACAGAGTACCATCTTTTGGATAAATATGATCGTGTATGTGAAATCACTTAGTAAAATGCAAATGTGAATCAAATCAGTAAATTAAACTGTCACAAAGTTTTTCCCAGTGCTCAGAACTAGGGATATTTAAGGAAACTTTGTCTATTTTTGACTGCCCAGCCCACAAATAGGCTATCCCAATGGCTTTTCTAATGGCTCAGCAGGTAAAGAATCTGCCTGGAATGCAAGAGGCTCAGGAGACACAGTTCCATCCCTGGATTGGGAAGATCCCCTGGACAAGGAAATGACAAACCACTCCAGTATTCCTGCCTGAAAATCCTATGGACAGAAGAGCCTGGTGGCCTACAGTGTATAGGGTTGCAAAGAGTCGGACACGACTGAGCACGGCATGGTAACGGTAGGAGGATACAAACACATCCTAGGTCTGGTGAGGCTCTCTTTCCCACCATGAAGCCTGAAGGGGCCCTTTTCTCCTCCTTTCAGCAGATGCAACATGTGATTCACAGAAGGAACAGGTCCACATCTGTGGTGAGAAACTGACTTCGACACAAAGTGTGGTCCTGGCTAATGATGTACAGTGAATCCTAACCTGTAGGATAAGCATAAACTTTAATCCAGTGAACACAATAGCCTTCACTTTGTCATAAATATGACACAGGGTGTGCGACAAGGGATCAGAGGCCTCCTTCTATTTGGTTTTGGATCCCAGGTAGCAGCTACGACTGTCCTGGCTAGAAACACATAGATGGAGCAGAAGAAACAGTCACCTTCCTACCACTGAGATATGAGCTCTCCTGGCATCAAAATCTGTATTCATAGGAATGATTGCCACCCTTTATGGTGCACAGCTCTGTGTCAGGCACTGTACAAGGCGCTTTGCCTACGTTCTTTCGTTTCATCACCATTTCACAGGTAAGAAAAACCAAAGAAGACAAAACAAGAGACACAGCCTAGAGTGGATATTGCATCTAAAGACAACAAAGTGCTTTGAAATTGAGTCAAGAAGCTTTCAGGCCACAGTGAGGACTGAATTACAAGTGTTCCTATGATCTGAAGCTGAAGCTCTAATACTCTAGTCACTCGATGTGAGGATCTGACTCATTGGAAAAGACCTTAATGCTGGGAAAGATCACGTTCAGGAGGAGAAGGGGGAGACAGAGGGTGAAAAGGTTGGATGTTGTCATCGACACAAGGGACATGACTTTGAGCAAACTCCAGGAGACTGTGGACAGGGAAGCCTGGTGTGCTGCGGTTCAGGGAGTTGCAAAGAGTTGGACACAACTGAGTGACTGAACAACTATGGTGCAGTTCAGTTCAGTTGCTCAGTCGTGTCTGACTCTTTGCGACCCCATGAACCGCAGTATGCTAGGCCTCCCTGTCTATCACCAATTTCCGAAGTTCACCCAAACCCATGTCCATTGAGTTGGTGATGCCATCCAACCATCTCATCCTCTGTCGTCCCCTTCTCCTCCAGCCCTCAATCTTTCTCAGCATCGGGGTCTTTTCAAATGAGTCAACTCTTTGCATCAGGTGGCTAAAGTATTGGAATTTCAGCTTCAACATCAGTCCTACCTTTGAACATCCAGGACTGATCTCCTTTAGGATGGACTGGTTGGATCTCCTTGCAGTCCAAAGGACTCTCAAGAGTCTTCTCCAACACAGTTCAAAAGCATCAATTCCTCTGTGCTCAGCTATTGTCATAGTCCAACTCTCACATCCATGCACCACCACTGGAAAAACCATAGCCTTGACTAGACAGACCTTTGATGACAAAGTAATGTCTCTGCTTTTCAATATGCTGTCTAGTTTGGTCATAACTTTCCTTCCAGGGAGTAAGCATCTTTTAATTTCATGGCTGCAATCACCATCTGCAGTGATTTTGGAGCCCAGAAAAATAAAGTCTATGGTAATCTCCTAAAATTGATTCCTTATAACTATAGTAAAAGGGGGCTTGTATTTTTCACAACTGGAAATGCCTCTTGTCCAAAGAGGTGCTGGCTTACATCAAATCTTTTAAGGATGTCATCATCATTATTAATCTAAATGAGTTCCTAAAAATCTGTAGCTATACTGGGGCATCTAAGATGGTTAGCAACAAGAAGATATGACTTTGACATGAAGTTATGTAAACATCAAAGAAAAAAAAAATCTGGCAGCTTAAAAAGATCTTCTCTTTTTCTTTCTTAGAGGAGGCTTAATCTGGCCTAAAACAGTTTGTCTCAAATTGACAGTATAGGTAGGCTTAAATCAATTTATTATTTTAAAACACAATATAACAATTTTCATTCCTCTTTGGCTTCTGAATTTTTTTTACTCAGCTTGAAATTATTGTGACATTTATGAGCTTATGGCATAGAAAACTCTCCTAACATCTCACTGTTATGCTTTCAAAAAAGAATAAAAGAAAAGTAATCAGTGTTGACAGCAATTACTCTGTGTGAATGAGGAAATCCAAGTTTGTGTGTCCTTTGTCTTGAAAATATGAATCAGTGTTCCTGATGTT
Source organism: Litocranius walleri (assembly GCA_006410535.1). Taxonomy (NCBI): domain Eukaryota; kingdom Metazoa; phylum Chordata; class Mammalia; order Artiodactyla; family Bovidae; genus Litocranius; species Litocranius walleri. Next base: position 162,331 of record SJYG01001146.1, read on the forward strand.
GAACATACATCTCAAGAGTAACCTGTGCCTTTGATAAATATTTTGATTCAGGATGAAGAAAGTAGAAAGATTGTGTTCCTTCTCCAGCGGATCTTCCCAACCCAGGGCTTAAACCCAGGTCTCCTGCATTGTAGGCAGATGCTTTAACCTCTGAGCCACCAGGGAAGCCCTAAATGAATTTTACAAATTCTAATTGAAGCATTGTCGGTGAACAAAGTTTTCCAAATTACTTCTCACGTGCAGCATACGCAGCAGACGTAGAACAGAACACGCTATATTTCTATCGAGAAGCAAAGTCAAGAGGATGAAGTTTAAGGGTGGAAGATTGTTTGAATCACCATCAACAATATTTAGAAACAAAATTTCCAACTCCGCATTTTCTAAGATACATTTAGGGAAGTAGCTGTTGACATCATTATAAAAGGTTACAGTGGTTCTTTAGCCCACTTTGGAGCTAAGGTTGATTGCCGATTTTTCACAATAACTAGGTTTCATTAAGGAATAGAGAATGAAAGATAGAAGACCATAAATATATAAGCTCATCTGGTAAAGAATCCATCTGCAATGCAGGAGACCCTGGGTCAATTCCTGGGTTGGGAAGATCCCCTGGAGAAGGGATGGCTACCCACTCCAGTATTCTTGCCTGGAGAATCCTCATGGACAGTCCATAGTGTTGCAAAGTGTTGGACATGACTGTAGCAACTAATGCACAGTGCTGCAGAGCACATATGTATGTATGTATATATATAAAGAACGAACCCAGAAAGAACAAAGAAATACACTTACCCACTTGAGATATCTTCTACTTGCTGCCCGAGGTGAAAGTGGGCCAAGAGGTCTGTGGAATGACAACCAGATCCCCCACAACACTCTCCTTTAAGTTTCCCCTGCACCTGGGGAAACCTTCCACAGCAGAAGGAACAATTTTGAAATATCCCAAGATAAGTTTAAAAGTCGGGACTGAAGAGAGATGAGCACTGATTCCTCTAATGAGGGCTTAGGAAAGCCCATGTTATTTGGAGGCCTGTGTCCAAGCTTGAACTGTTCCCTTGATTGTCATTAGAATCTCCTGAATTTAACTAAATATCCTCTGTTTATCCCTTGGCACATATTGTGGACTAATGACATGAATACTTGACACAAAAACCCCTTAAAATATTATGCTTTAGTAACTTCCTAGTTAAAATTTTATTTCATTTTCTTTACTGGGGCCAAGGTTCAGTTTTGCCATTTGATTGTGAAAACTCTATGTATTATAAATTACTGGGGCAATTTTTAGTATAATAAACCCACAACTTGTGACTGATTTGTAAACGTATCTAATAGGCAGAAAACAGATACAGATAGTAATTCCATAATGACATACAAGCAAGTAGCCAATAATTGTTGTATGGAGGTATTCCAAGGTATGAAAATGTCTTTCTTTGAAGTATAGTTGATTTAAATATATTAATTTCAGGTGTACTATACAGTGATTTGATATTCTTATAGATTATACTGAAAAACCTTTAAATTTTTTCCCTATTTAGGATACATATACTTGCAGTATGTTGCAAGAAGCCCCTTGCAATAGTTTCTAATACGCATAAAGTTGAAAGCTTGTCTACAGACATATTTTTGATAAATCCTGACGAAAACCTCATGGGCATTTTATTTCCCTTCTACTTTAAAAATATCTTGTCCTGCTATTTTATCACTAAGCATAGTTCTTTAAAAATATGGAAACCCCTCTAAAAACTCTTACTCTCTCCATACTATATGTCTTCTCATATGTTCATATCACTGTGAATATCAGTATATATATACATGTATATGAGTATATACGTATGTGTGTATGGATTTCATGTTAGAATGGCCTGAGGAAATACAAGGATATTGGATAACATGGGATCAGGACTTCCCTGGGGGTCCAGTGGTTAAGACTCTGCTTCCACTGTAGGGGGCAAAAGTTGGACCCCTGGTTGGGGAACTAAGATCCCCACATGCCAGGCAGGGAGGCCAAGAAAACAAAACAGTATAACATATGGTTTCTGATGGTGTGTGTTCCTATATGTGTGTATATGGAGTGCTCCATGACGTAAGGCAAATCGAAGCGAGTTTTAAAACAAGCCAGTCACCTCTGCCCTTTCCCTTGGCGTCTATTATTCACATTAGGTATTTCTAACACAATCATTGGGCTTCCCTGGTGGCTCAGACAGTAAAGCATCCCCCTTCAACGCAGGAGACCTGAGTTTGATCCCTGGATTGGGAAGATCCCCTGGAGCAGAGAACAGCTACCCACTCCAATATTCTGGCCTGGAGAATTCCATGGACTGTATAGTCCATGGTTGGGGGTGGGGGGTGTGTGTCACAAAAAGTGGGACACGACTGAGCGACTTTCACATATCCATAAAGTTATTCTTAGTTTTCCTTTGCCATATAAAAGGCATGATTTAATTCTTTCAGCCAACACTCACACACATCATCCGTCACAGGCAAATCTTGGCACTTGGATTAAGCACCCAGTCAACAGCAGACTGAACACAGACACTTGAGCGCCGTGAGAGGTAAAAGCAACATTTTGCTTCCGCCCCAAGCAAAGCTATTATATTTACCTTCTACTTTGAAGATAGTAAAGTGCGGCCGGCAGTGGAAAGAACCCAACGCGTTGCCTGCGCAGTTCATCCAGAGCCCCTGGTAAACCCAAGTGGCCGTTATCACCGAGGATGCCCTGGTGGTTACTTTCCACTCATTGGACGCGGTGGCCGCGACGAGAGCGCCAAAGCCCCCGACGCCGAACACCAGAGCCGAGATCTGAGCCCTGGACATGTCGCTCAGGCGTCTCCGGGGACACTGTCCAGACAGATGGCAGCCGTGGTCTACGCATGCAGCGGGCACAACCCGCGTGGACCAGCGTAGCAGCGAGTCAATGTGGGTAGGTGACAGTGCTTCATGCTCGGATGGCCGGAGGAAGGACCGGAATTTAGGATACAGTCTGATTTACCGGTGGCGTTTTCGAAGTAGCCAAAGACAATCTTTCTACACGGGTATTTACTAAAACTTTGTAGACTGATTCTAAAGGTTTTGAGTTTGCAGATTTTTTTTTTCCTGGTTCCGTAGTTAATGCTTAATTTTCTGTTAGTCTGAAGCTTAACGAACCATGGAATGACCAGATATTACAAAGTACAAATTATACAGTAACAGTGAAGGCTTACTTGAGCCATTGCTTTAATTTTGCCTGTTTCTGAGTCTTACATAAATGGAATCACTGTGTAGGCTTCTTCTGTAACCTATTTTTTTCCACACATTGCATTTGTGAAATTTATCTGTGTTCCAGAATGTAGCTATAGTTCATAAATTATGAAATCAGAATATAGTATTTCATTAGATGAATTTTGCTGGGTTATAGAGATCCAGCCAGTCCATTCGAAAGGAGATGGGTCCTGGGTGTTCATTGGAAGGACTGATGCTAATGCTGAAACTAATACTTTGGCCACCTCGTGTGAAGAGTTGACTCATTGGAAAAGACCCTGATGCTGGGAAAGATTGAGGGCAGGAGGAGAAGGTGACGACAGTGGATGAGATGGTTGCATGGCATCACTGACTCAATGGACATGGGTTTGGGTAGACTCCAGGAGATGGTGATGGACAGGGAGGCCTGGCATGCTGCAACTCACGGGGTCACGAAGAATCAGACACGACTGAGCGACTGAACTGAACCGAACCATCGTTTTGTATCAGTACTTTGAAGATACAGCTATTTTTAGTTGACTTCCATTGTTGTTTTTGAGAAACTGAGAGCCTGATTTGTCATTTCTGTGTAGATTAATCTATGTTTGGCTGGATTTAAGATTGTTTCTTTGGTTTTGGCAGTTTCACTAATTTTCCAAGTGTGGATTTTTCTTTTTAAAATCTTCTTTAGGATTTACTGATCTTCTTGAAACTGATGCTCTTTTATCAGTTCTGGAGAACTGTTAGTCCATTACTTCTGTACTTATCCTTTCTCTCCTTCTGTGACTTTGATAAGATGTATTTTTTACTTTGTTCTATATCTCAAACTTCCTTTAACATTTTTTTTTTTACCTCTTTATTGCTCCATGTTGCATTATGGGAATTTTTTTCAGATATATGTTCTGATTTTAAAAAACTTATCTTTGGCTATGTAAAACTCTTAAAAAAAAGTTCTAGAATTTCCATTTTATTCATCAAATCTTCCTATTTTTTCTAACTTCTTGTTCTTCAGTCAAAATTCAGAAGCCATATTTTATTTTTTAGTATGAGAGATGTTGTTTATTTTTATTTATTAATTTTGGCTGGGCTAAGTCTTTGTTGCAGCATGGGTTTTTTCTTGTTGGGGTGAAGGGGGCTCCTCTCCAGTTTTGGTGCATGAGCTTCTCATTGTGGTGGCTGTTCTTGATTCAGAGCACAGGCTCTGGGGTGAGAGGGCTCAGTAGTTGCAGCCTGCGGGCTCGGTAGCTGTGGCTCCCGAAATCTAGACCACGGGCTCAGTAGGTGTGCACAGACTTAGATGTCCTGAGGCATATGGGATCTTCCTGGATCAGAGATCAAACCCATGTTGCCTGCACTGGCAGGTGGATTCGTTACCACTGAGCCATCAGGGAAGCCCTATAGAGGCTTATTTTATATTCTGTATCTCTGTGCATCTGTGGTTTTTGCAGATTGGGTTGATTTTAGTTTTTCCCTAAAATTTCTAAAAGTTTGATTTTCTTACTCATGGTGGTTTGTTAAAACAGGTACTTTGTAATTTGTAATTGTGAGCTCACATTCCTTGCAACTTTACTCATGGAAATGAAAGGCAGGAAGGTAGAGAGGCAGGAAGGTAGAGAGGCAGGAAGGAGGGAGAGGAAGGAGGCAGAGGAAAAAGGATGAACACAGCCTAACTTGGAAGAGCAATAAATGGATTAAGATTTCCTGGAAGGCAAAAACTCTAGGCGGGTCAGGGGAGGGGAACTGGGAATACAGTGAGCGATATAGGAGTGTGCCCTCTGCTGGTAGGTGCTGAGTGGTGCAGAGAACACCAAGTCTAGCTTCAGGCTGCCCTCTTGAGACAAGTCCTGCTGACTTGTCTCCCAGGAGACAAGAATTTCTTTCATTTTTGCAGGCAGATGGCAATGTGAGGAGAAGATAAGGTAGAAATAGGAACTGCTGGGCTTCTGACAGGAGATTATCATTTGATTGTGGAAAATAAACATTCAGTCACTTTCTTCCGTTCTCCTCAACCCCAACAAAAGCTGAAAACCTGGAACTACTTGTGTCCCTGGGGATGAGTGGATCCAGCGAACAGGACGTTCAGTGTTGAAATCTGGACCATCTGAGCAAACCAAAAGTGTTCATTACCCTGCGCTCAGTAGCCTCCTCTTTCTGGGAATAAAAATAACAACAGATGACATTTATTTAGTACTTTTCTCTGCTCTACATGTCTTAGGTCATAATCTTCATACCAAATTAGGAGGGAGGTATTTATGATATAATAAAATGTTTGAGTCTGGAAGAGTTCACAGATTTCCAACCCCCTTCAAAGAAATCTCTTTTTTCTTCTTTTTAATTTGTTCTTTCCTTTTTTTTTTGGATGCACACTTGTACTTCTCCATTTGAATCACACTGGAAAAAAGAGGCATCAGTACTGCGTTCATAATAAAATGCTCCTCGCAACCCCTCTTGCTCCTGTGATATACTCCCTGTTTCCGTTTCTATCTGCACGTGCATTTCTTGCTCCTTCAGTGAGATGATTAAAATAGGAACACGAATTTCTTTGAGTATATGTGATTTACTGTCTAAAGAAAAGTAAAGAAGAGAAGAGAAAAACAAACAATTGAGAGCTTTGTTTTCACCTCACTAAGGGTCCCAAATACAGTAGTGTCAAATTGACCCTGACAGTTGCCTAGTTTGGCCACGAGATGGCGCCATGCACCAGTAAGACGCTATGGCTGCTGCTGCCCAGGCTGCTCTGCAGGCTTGGACCCACGGAGGGCTGGCGACCCTGACAAGGGACATAGACAGAACGACAAACCCGGGGAAGTGAGTGAAGGCTGAGAACGTGGAGGCAATGCAGAGTAGTGGCGGGAAATGCAGACACTGGGATCAAATGGGATCAAAAAGCTTCCCAGTCCAAGCGCTCCCATCTTCATTTTTCTGTGGAATGGATGAGATGGTTGCATGGCATCACTGACTCAATGGACATGGGTTTGGGTAGACTCCAGGAGATGGTGATGGACAGGGAGGCCTGGCATGCTGCAACTCACGGGGTCACGAAGAATCAGACACGACTGAGCGACTGAACTGAACCGAACCATCGTTTTGTATCAGTACTTTGAAGATACAGCTATTTTTAGTTGACTTCCATTGTTGTTTTTGAGAAACTGAGAGCCTGATTTGTCATTTCTGTGTAGATTAATCTATGTTTGGCTGGATTTAAGATTGTTTCTTTGGTTTTGGCAGTTTCACTAATTTTCCAAGTGTGGATTTTTCTTTTTAAAATCTTCTTTAGGATTTACTGATCTTCTTGAAACTGATGCTCTTTTATCAGTTCTGGAGAACTGTTAGTCCATTACTTCTGTACTTATCCTTTCTCTCCTTCTGTGACTTTGATAAGATGTATTTTTTACTTTGTTCTATATCTCAAACTTCCTTTAACATTTTTTTTTTTACCTCTTTATTGCTCCATGTTGCATTATGGGAATTTTTTTCAGATATATGTTCTGATTTTAAAAAACTTATCTTTGGCTATGTAAAACTCTTAAAAAAAAGTTCTAGAATTTCCATTTTATTCATCAAATCTTCCTATTTTTTCTAACTTCTTGTTCTTCAGTCAAAATTCAGAAGCCATATTTTATTTTTTAGTATGAGAGATGTTGTTTATTTTTATTTATTAATTTTGGCTGGGCTAAGTCTTTGTTGCAGCATGGGTTTTTTCTTGTTGGGGTGAAGGGGGCTCCTCTCCAGTTTTGGTGCATGAGCTTCTCATTGTGGTGGCTGTTCTTGATTCAGAGCACAGGCTCTGGGGTGAGAGGGCTCAGTAGTTGCAGCCTGCGGGCTCGGTAGCTGTGGCTCCCGAAATCTAGACCACGGGCTCAGTAGGTGTGCACAGACTTAGATGTCCTGAGGCATATGGGATCTTCCTGGATCAGAGATCAAACCCATGTTGCCTGCACTGGCAGGTGGATTCGTTACCACTGAGCCATCAGGGAAGCCCTATAGAGGCTTATTTTATATTCTGTATCTCTGTGCATCTGTGGTTTTTGCAGATTGGGTTGATTTTAGTTTTTCCCTAAAATTTCTAAAAGTTTGATTTTCTTACTCATGGTGGTTTGTTAAAACAGGTACTTTGTAATTTGTAATTGTGAGCTCACATTCCTTGCAACTTTACTCATGGAAATGAAAGGCAGGAAGGTAGAGAGGCAGGAAGGTAGAGAGGCAGGAAGGAGGGAGAGGAAGGAGGCAGAGGAAAAAGGATGAACACAGCCTAACTTGGAAGAGCAATAAATGGATTAAGATTTCCTGGAAGGCAAAAACTCTAGGCGGGTCAGGGGAGGGGAACTGGGAATACAGTGAGCGATATAGGAGTGTGCCCTCTGCTGGTAGGTGCTGAGTGGTGCAGAGAACACCAAGTCTAGCTTCAGGCTGCCCTCTTGAGACAAGTCCTGCTGACTTGTCTCCCAGGAGACAAGAATTTCTTTCATTTTTGCAGGCAGATGGCAATGTGAGGAGAAGATAAGGTAGAAATAGGAACTGCTGGGCTTCTGACAGGAGATTATCATTTGATTGTGGAAAATAAACATTCAGTCACTTTCTTCCGTTCTCCTCAACCCCAACAAAAGCTGAAAACCTGGAACTACTTGTGTCCCTGGGGATGAGTGGATCCAGCGAACAGGACGTTCAGTGTTGAAATCTGGACCATCTGAGCAAACCAAAAGTGTTCATTACCCTGCGCTCAGTAGCCTCCTCTTTCTGGGAATAAAAATAACAACAGATGACATTTATTTAGTACTTTTCTCTGCTCTACATGTCTTAGGTCATAATCTTCATACCAAATTAGGAGGGAGGTATTTATGATATAATAAAATGTTTGAGTCTGGAAGAGTTCACAGATTTCCAACCCCCTTCAAAGAAATCTCTTTTTTCTTCTTTTTAATTTGTTCTTTCCTTTTTTTTTTGGATGCACACTTGTACTTCTCCATTTGAATCACACTGGAAAAAAGAGGCATCAGTACTGCGTTCATAATAAAATGCTCCTCGCAACCCCTCTTGCTCCTGTGATATACTCCCTGTTTCCGTTTCTATCTGCACGTGCATTTCTTGCTCCTTCAGTGAGATGATTAAAATAGGAACACGAATTTCTTTGAGTATATGTGATTTACTGTCTAAAGAAAAGTAAAGAAGAGAAGAGAAAAACAAACAATTGAGAGCTTTGTTTTCACCTCACTAAGGGTCCCAAATACAGTAGTGTCAAATTGACCCTGACAGTTGCCTAGTTTGGCCACGAGATGGCGCCATGCACCAGTAAGACGCTATGGCTGCTGCTGCCCAGGCTGCTCTGCAGGCTTGGACCCACGGAGGGCTGGCGACCCTGACAAGGGACATAGACAGAACGACAAACCCGGGGAAGTGAGTGAAGGCTGAGAACGTGGAGGCAATGCAGAGTAGTGGCGGGAAATGCAGACACTGGGATCAAATGGGATCAAAAAGCTTCCCAGTCCAAGCGCTCCCATCTTCATTTTTCTGTGGACATTTACCTACTTGTGTGTGTATATATTTGATTCATTGCGACCCTATGGATTATACAGTCCATGGGATTCTCCAGGCCAGAATACTGGAGTGGTTAGTCGTTCCCTTCTCCAGGGGATCTTCCCAACCCAGGGATCGAACCCAGGTCTCCCGCATTGCAGCTGGATTCTTTACCAGTGGAGCCACCAGGGATGGATGGCATCACTGACTTGACGCACATGGGTTTGGGTAGACTCTGAGAGTTGGTGATGGACAGGGAGGCCTGGTGTGCTGCGATTCATGAGGTTGCAAAGAGTCGGACACGACTGAGCGACTGAACTGAACTGATGTGTATATATATATAAGGGAGGAAGTGGCTTACCAGTTATGTAAGAAACACCACGGTCGACATGGAGACCAGGGCAGCCAATGGCGTGATTTAGTTAAGTCCGAAGTCCTGAGAACCCAGGGAGTCAGTGGTGAACATCCCACTTCAAGGACAGGAGAAGATGAGATTGGAGGTCAGCTCCAGTGGTGAGGGAAGAAAAAAAGGAGGGAATTCTCTGTCTTCTGCTTTGCTTCTAGTCAGGCCCTTAACAGGTTGGATGATGCCCATTCACAATGCGGGAGGCGGGGGGTAGCAATCTACAGAATCCACAAATCCACTGAGTCAAACACTGATCATCCAGAAACACCCTCGTAGACTCAAAGGAGTGAAAATAAAATTTACATTCCACATGCCATTTGACTGTGAGTATTTGCCAACACACACAACACCAGAGATATTCTTTTTTTCAGGGCAGGTGGAATGTTGAAGGAGGGAACCAGAGAGAGGATTGAGGACTGGGTCATCATGGTGGGTCTGTCTACCCAGATACTGTTGAGTTCATCTCCTGGTCTCTGCAATCCCTTCTGTTCATCTCCGCTCTACCTCCACCACTCAAGCCAGGTGATGAGTATTTCTCTTCTGGAAATACAGTCCTAGTGAGCAAAGAAGCCCTGCTTTCACTCCAGACTCACCCAGAATCAGTGTTTAATCTGGGCACCCTGTAAGCAGTCCAGCTGACATCAAATGAGGAAATACATGATGTAGCTATGTTTCAACATTGGTGATGTTAACTTGATCTCAGTTTTTTCCACTGTAAATGCATTGTTTCCCTTTCAAGGCTTCTTTCCCCTGGCCAGTCACCAAGTTTCAAGTCTAAACCACTCAGTTTAGAGTAACAGGTTAGGGGTGTTTCCTGTGGGCTCAGGTCAGTAGGGTGTGGGTGTCTGAAGGAGAAAATGCTCTGATTCTATTGGCTCCTGCATCTAGTGTGAGCTTGGGGCTCCCAGACAGTTCAGTTCAGTCGCTCAGTTGCGTCCGACTCTTTGCGATCCCATGAACTGCAGCACACCAGACTCCCTGTCCATCACTAACTCCCAGAGTCCATCCAAACCCATGTCCACTGAGTGGGTGATGCCATCCAACCATCTCATCCTCTGTCGTCCCCTTCTCCTCCTGCCCTCAATCTTTCCCAGCATCAGGGTCTTTTCCAATGAGTCAGCTCTTTGCACGAGGTGGCAAAGTATTAGAGTTTCAGCTTCAACATCAGTCCTTCCAATGAACACCCAGGACTGATCTCCTTGCAGTCCAAGGGACTCTCAAGAGTCTTCTCCAACACTACAGTTCAAAAGCATCAATTCTTTGGCGCTCAGCTTTCTTTATAGTCCAACTCTCACATCCATACATGATTACTGGAAAAACCATAGCCATGACTAGATGGACGTTTGTTGGCAAAGTAATGTCTCTGCTTTTCAATATGCTACCTAGGCTGGTCATAACTTTCCTTCCAAGGAGCAAGTATCTTTTAATTTCATGGCTGCAGTCACCATCTGCAGTGATTTTGGAGCCCAGAAAAATAAAGTCAGCCACTGTTTCCACTGTTTCCCCATCTATTTCCCATGAAGTGATTGGGACCAGATGCCATGATCTTCGTTTTCTGAATGTTGAGCTTTAAGCCAACTTTTTCACTCTCCTCTTTCACTTTCATCAAGAAGCTCTTTAGTTCTTCTTCACTTTCTGCCATAAGGGTGGTGTCATCTGCATATCTGAGGTTATTGGTATTTCTCCTGGCAATCTTGATTCTAGCTTGTGCTTCCTCCAGCCCAGCGTTTCTCATGATGTACTCTGCATATAAGTTAAATAAGTAGGGTGACAATGGATAGCCTTTACATACTCCTTTTCCTATTTGGAACCAGTCTGTTGTTCCATGTCCAGTTCTAACTGTTGCTTCCTGACTTGCATACTAGTACTATGGAATCTCAGTCTATAACTTGAAAAAAAACCCCTCTTCATTTCTTCTATTATAACATTTCACCATTTGGATGTATAATCTTCATCAATATCTTATTAGTATTTCATTGACTTTTTTACTTTTGGAGGCGGCAATTGCAGAGGTTTCTCATATATGCCCTGTCCTCACACTCCATGGCTTCCCCACTACCAACATCCCTCACCAGATGATACATTTTGCTACAACTGACGGATCTAGGCTGACACATCATAGTCACCCAGAGTCCATAGTTTATGTTAGGATTCACTCCTGGTGTGCCTTCTGTGAGTTTAGACAAATGTATGACATTTCCATCATCATGGCATCATTCAGAGTATTTCCATTGTCCTAAAAGTCCTCTGTGCTCCACCTATCCATCCCTTACTCCCATCTCCACTCTCTGGCAACCATTGATCATTTTACTGTCTCCACAGTTTGCCTTCTTGTCATACAGTTAGCATTACACAGCATGTAGCCTTTTCAAGGAGAAGGCAATGGCACCCCACTCCAGTCCTCTTGCCTGGAAAATCCCATGGATGGAGGAGCCTGGTGGGCTGCAGTCCATGGGGTCATTAAGAGTTGGACATGACTGAGCAACTTCACTTTCACTTTTCACTTTCATGCATCGGACAAGGAAATGGCAACCCTCTCCGGTGTTCTTGCCTGGAGAATCCCAGGGACGGGAGAGCCTGGTGGGCAGCCGTCTATGGGGTTGCACAGAATCGGAAACGACTGAAGCGACTTAGCAGCAGCAGCAGCAGCAGTAGCAGCAGCCTTTTCAGACTGACTACTTTCACTTAGTAATGAGTATTTACATTTCCTCCACGTTGTTTCATGGGTTGGTAGCACATCTTTTTTTTTTTTTTTTAAGTGCTGAATAATTCTCCATTGTCTGAATGAACTAGGTTAATTATCCATTCACCTATTGAAGGACATCTTGGTTGCTTCCAAGTTTTGGTAATTATGAATAAACCTGCTATATGTATTTTACAGGTTTAAAAAATTTGTTTCTCTTCCTTCAAATTTAAACATATAATGAACCAGTACTTCTCATATGCATGTACACCAGACTGAATAACTACCTTTCTTTTACTTCATGCTTTCTCCATGTTTACATTAATTACTTTATTTCTAATATTAACATATTCATTTTTTCCATCTTCCATTTATTTGAACAATTCAGGGAAGTGTAATAAAACACCCGAATGGATCTACAAAGAAGTGCCATCACAATACAGGGATGGTTGTTCTATGGAAACTGAACAAGTTGACTGATAGGCAGAGATGGATGGCAATGCTCGGTAGTCTGTTGCTGGATGAAAGTCTAAGTTTGAAATAGGAATAGTGATTTGATGGTAGCGAGGAAAAGTTGCAGTCCTATAGGACACACATATGTGTATTAGAATAGTCTGGCTGTTTGTTTAAGGTGTAAAGACCTAGGTCACCTGCACACTGAAGAATGATAACTGACACACACACATACTCACCACTTGGTAAAAGGGAGAAAACTTTTGGCCCAGAATTTGGTCTTTGTTTCAGTTCAGTTCAGTTCAGTTGCTCAGTCATGTCCGACTCTTTGCGACCCCATGAATCGCAGCACGCTAGGCCTCCCTGTTCATCACCGTCTCTCAGAGTTCACTCAGACTCACGTCCATCAAGTCCGTGATGCCATCCAGCCAGCTCATCCTTGGTTGTCCCCTTCTCCTCCTGCCCCCAGTCCCTCCCAGCATCAGAGTCTTTTCCAATGAGTCAACTCTTTGCATGAGGTGGCCAAAGTGCTGAAGTTTCAGCTTTAGCATCATTCCTTCCAAAGAAATCCCAAGGCTGACCTTCAGAATGGACTGGTTGGATCTCCTTGCAGTCCAAGGGACTCTCAAGAGTCTTGTCCAACACCACAGTTCAAAAGCATCAATT
>SJYG01001146.1:177780-249279 GCA_006410535.1 Litocranius walleri
GCTTCCTGACCTGCATACAGATTTCTCAAGAGGCAGGTCAGGTGGTCTGGTATTCCCATCTCTTTCAGAATTTTCCACAGTTTATTGTGATCAACACAGTCAAAGGCTTTGGCATAGTCAATAAAGCAGAAATAGATGTTTTTCTGGAACTCTCTTGCTTTTTCCATGATCCAACGGATGTTGGCAATTTGATCTCTGGTTCCTCTGCCTTTTCTAAAACCAGCTTGAATATCAAGAAGTTGTCTCATAATCTGAAGGTCTTTGTTTACAGAGTGGCATTTGTCACAGGATGCAAGCAAGTTGTACCTTACAGTTTAATTATGAACTTTGCATGGATACATGACATGGGGTTAAATGTACCCTTGCAGACAGGCTCATTTGAAGAGGTGGCACCTCAGGCTTTTGGACCAAAACTCCCAGCTTTGGGCCAAAGGCCAACTGCCTTTTCTCATTTGCTTCTTATCCAAAGCTACTGCCTTATCTTGCAGCCACAGAAATATGACATGAACTATAACTTAAAATTTTTGTAGTAGTCATGTTAAAAAGTAAAAAGGAAGAAGTAAAATGGATATTAGTAAGATATTTTATTTTATTTTATTTATTTTTTTTTTTTAAAATATTTATTTTACTTATTTGGCTGCACCAAGTCTTAGTTGCGGGATCTTTGATCTTCCTTTCAGCATGCAGGATTTTTTTTTTTTTTAGTTGCATCATGTGGGATCTAGTTCCCTGACCAGGGATTGAACCCGGGCCCCCTGCATTGGAAGAGCAGAGTGTTAGCCACTAGACCATCAGGGAAGTCCCCAGTAAGATATTTTAAAACCAGTATGTTAACAGTAATATTGTTTCAACATGTAATCAATGTGATAAATCATTAATGGGGGAAAAATATTTTTACACTGCCTTTGAAATCCATTGTGTATTGTATACATACAGCACACCTCAGTTCTGACCAGATGCATTTGAAGTCCTCAAATGTGTTGGACAACCCAGGGTTTACAGTATTATTAGTTAGGACTCCTATAGGTGCAAGGGAGTGAAGACATTTCTCAATAATTAGGATGGTTTTGGTAGGTGTCTTGGTTTGGGTTCCCCAGTAGCAGACCCTGAGACAAGGGTTTGAGTTGAAGTAGTTTATTTTGGAAGTGATCCCAGGAAAATACATTTAGGGAGTGGAGAGGTGATATACATAAGGAAGGAAGTCAGTAAAGAGTGTGTTAACGAGCAAGTTACAGCTTGAGCTACTGGATTCCTTCTTGCTGGGTCACCATGGCAGAGAGAATTGTTTCAACTGATGGGCAAGGCACTGGGCATTTATCTACGAACTCCCCATTGATCGGTGGCTGAGGGTTGAATCCAGGGGTTTTGGCTTGTCTTGCATGTGGCTCCAATGTACTCTACAAGCATAGAGTTCCCAAAACAGTGAGCCGCCTTAATTCTGGAGGAATGTCAGAGGATAGGAGCTGGAACATGACAGTTTCTGCCCCAGCGGGTCACACCATCCAAGGAGGGATCCTGCTAGTCTCAGGAGCCCTGGAGGCCTGATGCCAAGACTCTGCTTACATCGCTCATCCTCTTTAACTTATCCTGTCCCTGGCTTCTGTATCAGTCTCGCCACACAGTAGGTGTTTAATGAGTAGCTGTTCACTTTCCTTTGGGCACCAGCTTTATTCTTTTAGGCATGTGTGCATGCTAAGTCACTTCAGTCATGCCTGGCTTTCTGCGACCCTATGAACAGTTGCCCGCCAGGCTCCTCTGTCCATGGGATTCTCCAGGCAAGAATACTGGAGTGGGTTGTCATACCTTCCTCCAGGGGATCTGCTCAACCCAGGGATCGACCCTGCATCTCTTATGTCTCCTGCATTGGCAGGTGGTTTGTTTAACACCAGCACCACCTGGGAAGCTTTTTTATTCCTTTGGGCCTCTCCATGTAAGGGGCACATAGCTATCGGCAATCATGGGTCATGTCCTTATAACTCCCTCACTAGAAAGGAAAGTGAAGTTTCTCCCTTTCTAACTCCAGGAAAAACAAACAAACAAAAACAAAAAGAACAGCAACAAAAATATCCTCAAGGAAGAAAGCCAGTTGGCCTGACGTGGGCCTTCAGTTTATCTCTGGGCCAAACCCTTTGGACACAGACATAGTATATTATTATTGGCTAGATTTGAATGAGATTTCCATTCCTGAGGTTATGGAGGTGGATATATTGTGGGAACGTGGAGTGACAATGAAATTTTAATCATTTCAGACTATGGCTACTCTCTGGAGTGTATTTAAATTGTGAACCCCATTTGTCTTGATAGAAAAATGCTTGAAGACCAGCACTGTTTCAGCTGAACCATTTTAGTACTGCTCTTATATTTGCTGCAGAGTTAATGCTTGATGCTTTGACTATTTGACAGAAATACCATAGATCATTTAATAACTTATAGTTCCATTCAGTTCAGTTCAATCGCTCAATCATGTCCGACTCTTTGCAACCCAGTGAATCACAGTACACCAGGCCTGCTTGCTGATCACCAACTCCTGGAGCCTACCCAAACCCATGTCCATCGAGTCGGTGATGCCATCCAGCCATCTCATCCTCTGTTGTCCCCTCCTCTTCTTGCCCACAATCTTTCCCAGCATCAGGGTCTTTTCCAATGAGTCTACTCTTCGCATGAGGTGGCCAAAGTATTGGAGTTTCAGCTTCAACATCAGTTTTCACACAGTTATAAATTTGCATCATATGTCCCTGAGGTTTGTCTGGGAATGAATCAAGTCCAACAAGACTGATTAGATGCTGTCTCATCATTCTCACTAGAATCAACGGCTGGCTGCATTAACTCAGCAGAATGTATTTAGTGTTCACCCATGTTATAGTATGCATCAGTATTTTATAAAATGCCAAATAATATTCCATAGCCCGTAACACCATGTTTTACTTGTCCATTTATCAGTTTATGTACCCTTGGATCCCCCTGCCTCCAATTCATTTTTTCCTTTTATGAATAGTGCCACTGTGACATTAATATGTAAGTTTTCATGTGTACACGTGCTTCATTTATCTGCCCAGGAGTAGAATTGCTGGATTATGTGATAACTTTGTGGCTGTACCATGTTACGTTCCCACTAGCAATGTATGAGAGTTCCAATTTCTTGACATCCTCTCCAACAGTTGTTATTACTGTCTTTTAGTTATAGTACTGAACATTTAAGATCAGAAAACACGTGCAGATATAGACCTTAATACAGCTTCTCTGTGTTTATAAGTTCCACGCCTGGCCTTGTGGTCTTGTAGCTAAACATGAATGGAATGGATGGAATTTCCATTCCAGTGAATGGAAACCTTTTTATTTGTATGTTGCTTTAGGTTTTAAAAAGTGCATTTACAAATTATGAGACTCACAATAGACCTACAGGGAGTACAAAGAGTGGCAATTTCCCATTTTAGACCTGAGATGGGCTAGGTCAGAAAGGTTAAGTAATAAGTGAAGCATGCAAAGCTCTGGTCCCCTGGCTTCATGGTGAGTCTTCTCTATACAATTCAATGCTGGATTTTAACATCTCTTCTAAGTATCATATTAATGTTCAGAAAAGAATGCTAAGAAGTTTCAAAAGATCTTAGTTAAAAGCAAAAAAGACAGCAGAAGCTGAGGGGACTGAGTGTATTTGACAGTTTGGAGATGCTAATTATGGTTCTGAGATACTTGTGGGGACTGGGGAGAATAGTCTGGGGAAGCCTGATAAGGGAAGTCACTGGGCTCCCAACTTCAGCAAGAGATTTAAGAGGACTGTAAATCAGGTGAAGTCTGGTTATGTAGATTGTAATTGCATTATGTGAGAAAGAGCTAACACCAGAAAGGAGATAATTGTTACAAATTTCAGCTCTGTTTTCATTTTTTTGCAACAGAAAATTTTAAACATGCATGGACTATAAAAAAAAAGTATAATAAAATTTCATAATGCCCATTGATAGAACATGATCAACATTCTGTCATTCTTACAAGTTGACTTGTAAAAAATATTTGAATACATTAAGACTTTCTTTAAAATCATTTTCCCTCCAGCTTTATTGAAGTATAAATGACAATTAAAAATGTAAATATTGAAGATATAACCTAATGACTTGATACACATATATGCTCAGTTGCTAAGTTGTGTCCGACTCTTTTCGACCCCATGGACTATAGAGAATACTCAACACAGCCAAGGCAAACAACATATAGCAGTCGCTTCACACCTTAACCATTTTCCTTTTGTGTTTTTAATGTTGAGAACTTCCAAGATCTCTTCTCATAGATAATTGAAATTTCACAGTACATAATTGTCAACTGGAGCCACATTTCTGTATATCAGTTCTCCAGAACTTACTCATCTTTTCAGTTGAAGCCAAAAGTCATTAAATAGGGAAATTATCAAAGAATAGCAACATGATCCTGTAATAAGCTCCACAAATTTTGATCTTTCTTCATTTAGGGTGGAAAGGAGGAAAATTTCTGAGCTCATAAGATGGACACAAAATAGCTACATACTTATGGGTGGGAGCCCAACATTTTGTTCATTCAGTCCTACAGTCATTCATTCTTTCAAACCGCACATTCTAGGCAGTTTTGAGGCACACTGTCCATCCACCAGTGAGACAGTCATGCTGGATTTGGACTTGAGTCCAAATCAGGATTCATCATTTACTGATTCAAAGACCCTGGACAAGTGCTGTCCTTGAGCCTCATCTTTCTTATCCATAAAACAGGGATAATACCTTGCTGAATAGGGTGTTGTTAGAGTTAAAGGTGAGGGAAGTTCACCAGAAATATGCATGACCTGTATTCTGTAACATACGCCACTATTATTTGTCTGGGCCCTGAGCTCATGATGGAAGAAATCATGAGACGGTCTCTCTCCCCTCAGATTTCCGTTTCCCAGTCTAAGAGGGCAGCAACAAGCTCACAGAGGTTCCCTGCACAATGCAGCATGTAAGATGCCAGAAAGCTGCCCCCATTAACACCATGCATTCCTCTTCCAAAATCATCTGAGTTCCTCTAACTTTCTCTTCCTTTTCATTAGGTCTTGCAGCTCTACAAACATAATCTGTGCTAGACCCTGTTGTTGTCCGAGGTCAAAAAAACTGTTGGAGTAAAGAAAGGTTTATTGAAAGAGTCAAGCAAGGAGTTCATGCTCAAAAAAATCCAGACTCTCTGATGGAATTCAGGGGAGAGTTTTTACAGGGAAGGTGAGGGAGAAGGTGCAGTGTAGGTGCTCACCTCCAGCATTATTCTCTGATTGGTTGATGATGAGGTAACAGGGTCGTGTCATGGGGTTTAACATCTTCAGTCCTCAGGCTCCAGCTGGTGTAGGGGCTCCCTGCTTGTGGTCATCATGAAGTTAACTTCTTCCATCTGGTGAGGGTTTTAGTATCTGCAGAATAACCTAGGAATGTGCATCAGACACTGTCATCTATATGATCTAAATCCTTCAGGGAAGGACTAAAGATTTTGTGATTGCTATATGGCTGATCTCTTGTTTAATATTTTGTTGTAGTTGTTACTACACATTCACGTTCTTTCAGTCATTAATTCTTGAGCCAGCCTTCTGTGGCTCAGAGGAGGCCTGGGAGATTAAAGCTTTTCTCCAAGCAAGAGGGGCTTCCCAGGTGGTTCAGTGGTAAAGAATCCACCTGCCAATGAAAAGTGAAGCAGGATGCAGGCTAGATCCATGGTTCAGGAAGATCCCCTGGAGGAGGAAATGGCAACCCACGCCGGTGTTCTTGGGTAGATAATCCCATGGACAGAGGAGTCTGGTGGGCTACAGTCCATGTGGTCACAAAGAGTCGGACAGGACTGAGTGAGCACCGCATGCACAAACAAGAGGCAGGCAGAGGGCATGGGGTGGGGTGGGATCTATCCCAGGAAGGCCCCACAGGGTCCTGCTCCATAACAGCTGGACAGCCTCCTATAGCACCCTTACTTGGTCTTGATGAGGGCAGAGTGCCCAGAGCACGGGCTGCTATCTCCTTGTGCCAGCTTTCTCTGGGTCCTCACCACAGCAGAGGGAGCGTTTCTGATGCAGCCCGCCCCTCCCTCTCTGTCTCCTGGGTGGGGGCCCGGGCTCAGAGTGCGCCCTTTGGTAGAATTTGCAGCCCGGTGCCCAAACCTAGGCGCCTCGGTCCGGTGCCTTGGGTGCCGCAGTTTCCCTAAGTGGCTCCATCAAGCGCGCCTGCAGCCTCGCCTCACACCTGCCTGGGCCCGGGCAGAGCCCGCCTGGCCGCCCCTTGGTCCTGCTGCCCCCACCGCACCCGACTCCAGGCCCCGGAGGCAGAGGCGCGGAGCGGGCTGCCCCCCGGTGCTCCACTCCCTGAAGCAGGTGGTTCTGTCCCAAGAGAGGACCGCGCTGTGTCTGAGCCTCCAGCCTCCCCGCCGGCGCCTCCAGGAGCAGCTCCATCACCAGCGCAGCGCGACCCCGGCCCGCGGCCACCCCCGCCGGCAAGATGGGGAAGCCCAACCCGCTGCAGCACGCGAACTTCTGCTCGCGCCTGTTCTTCTGGTGAGAGCGCGCCTGGGCTGTGACATCTCCGCAGTCGTGGGGCGGGTGCTTGACGCCGCCGCTGCGCTTCTGGGGACCGAGGAAGGGGGTGGTCGGGGCGAGGGAGCGCTTTCCGCTGGCGCCCTGGGCACCTGGCTGCTTGTAGCCCGTGGGGCCACGTGGTCCCTGGCATCTGGCGAGGGAACAGAGCCGGGAGAGGGAACTCGTGGTGGGGCTCCCTGACCTGTAGCTCGCTGCCCCACCAGCGAACTCCTTAGGCCCTAGTAGGAGGGGAAGCGGGTGAAGCAGGAGGCAGGGAAGCTGAGAACCCAGGCTGCCCAAGGGGAGTCTCCCGCCAAGCGGGGGAAGGACTGGACTGGACCACCCCTGGCACCCCCCAACACACCCAATACCACACACCCACACTCCATCCTTAGCCGGCTTCCCCAGTTCCGCTCAGGAATTCGCAGTTCTGAACTAAAGCGGCATCCTTGTTTTTCCCCTAAGCAAGCTGTTTATGAACAGCTTCCTTTATCCAATTAGTGCCCTGCACTGTTATCATCGTCCAAGAGCGTCCCCACTTCCCCATATTCCTAAGGCGACAGCTGAGTTCCGCCTGCGCCGGGCCCCCTCGTCACTGTGCCTCTGACAATGTCTCTCTTTCTCCCTCCCTCTCTCCCTGTACATCTCTCACTGCATTTCCTGGTATCTATTTGTGACAAGTTTCATGTCTGTAAAAACACTAGTGTTTAATGAATGGGGATACTCCTCTTGAACACGTTTTGCTTTTGCCTGGGACACACAGCCAGGCCTGGAGTATGTATTTGAACAGTCCCTTTCTCTACTGTGAATATCTCTGCTTCCACATTTGAGGACCAAACCCTGGGGATGTGGTCCCTGAAACCTGTGGGGTCTCACGCAGATCTGTAGGCTTCAGAGAAGCAGTGCATGGTCTTGATGCAGGTGGTCCTGCCTAGGAGTCATTTGGTCCTGAAACCAGTGAAGGGTCCCTGAACTGGGAGGAAACATCAATGAAAAACACTGCAGAGAGCTGAAGTTCTTACCTGAAGTCTTCATCTAATAGCTGGGACCTTTATATTTTGGGGCTCTGCAATCACTGCAGATGGCGATTGCAGCCATGAAATTAAAAGACACTTACTCCTTGGAAGAAAAGTTATGACCAACATAGATAGCATATTCAAAAGCAGACTTTGCCCACAAAGATCCCTCTAGTCAAGGCTATGGTTTTTCCAGTGGTCATGTATGGATGTGAGAGTTGGACTATAAAGAAAGCTGAGCACTGAAGAATCGATGCTTTTGAACTGTGGTGTTGGAGAAGACTCTTGAGAGTCCCTTGGAATGCAAGGAGATCCAACCAGTCCATTGTAAAGGAGATCAGTCCTGGGTGTTCATTGGAAGGACTGATGCTAAAGCTGAAACTCCAATACTTTGGCCACCTCTTGCGAAGTGCTGACTCACTGGAAAAGACTGATGCTAGGAGGGATTGGGCACAGAAGGTGAAGGAGATGATAGAGGATGAGATGGCTGAATGGCATCACCGACTCGATGGACATGAGTTTGAGTAAACTCTGGGAGTTGGTGATGAACAGGGAGGCCTGGCATGCAACGATTCCTGGGGTTGCAAAGAGTCGGACAGGACTGAGCAACTGAACTGAACTAACTAGGCACACCTGAACCTCTGGATTTTAATCACTCTTGGGTGATTATTAGTTTTTTTGTTTCTGGAACCTAACCCATTCATCTTTTCCACAAAGTCTGATACTTCTTTTATGGGACAGCCTACGAACAAAGCTAGTGGAGGTGATGGAATTCCAGTAAAGCTATTTCAAATCCTGGAAAATGATGCTGTGGAAGTGCTGCACTCAATATGCCAGCAAATGTGGAAAACTCAGCAGTGGCCACAGGACTGGAAAAGGTCAGTTTTCATTCCAATCCCAAAGAAAGGCAATGAGAAAGAACGCTCAAACTACCGCACAGTTGCACTCATCTCACATACTAGTAAAGTAATGCTCAAAATTCTCCAAGCCAGGCTTTAGCAATACATGAACTGTGAACTCCCTGATGTTCAAGCTGGTTTTAGAAAAGGCAGAGGAACCAGAGATCAAATTGCCAACATCCGTTGGATCATGGAAAAAGCAAGAGAGTTTCAGAAAAACATCTATTTCTGCTTTATTGACTATGCCAAAGCCTTTGACTGTGTGGATCACAATAAACTGTGGAAAATTCTGAAAGAGATGGGAATACCAGACCACCTAACCTGCCTCTTGAGAAATCTGTATGCAGGTCAGGAAGCAACCGTTAGAACTGGACATGGAACAACAGACTGGTTCCAAATAGGAAACGGAGTACGTCAAGGCTGTATATTGTCACCCTGCTTATTTCATTTATATGCAGAGTACGTCATGAGAAACGCTGGACTGGAAGAAACACAAGCTGGAATCAAGTTTGCCGGGAGAAATATCAATAACCTCAGATATGCAGATGACAACATCCTTATGGCAGAAAGTGAAGAGGAGCTAAAAAGCCTCTTGATGAAAGTAAAAGAGAATAATGAAAAGGTTGGCTTAAAGCTCAACATTCAGAAAATGAAGATCATGGCATCCGGTCCCATCACTTCATGGGAAATAGATGGGGAAACAGTGGAAACAGTATCAGACTTTATATTTTTGAGCTCCAAAATCACTGCAGATGGTGACTGCAGCCATGAAATTAAAAGATGCTTAGTCCTTGGAAGAAAGTTATGAGCAACCTAGATAGCATATTCAAAAGCAGAGACATTACTTTGCTGGTTAAGGTCTGTCTAGGCAAGGCTATGGTTTTTCCAGAAGTCATGTATGGATGTGAGAGTTGGACTGTGAAGAAGGCTGAGCACCAAAGAATTGATGCTTTTGAACTGTGGTGTTGGAGAAGACTCTTGAGAGTCCCTTGGACTGCAAGGAGATCCAACCAGTCCATTCTGAAGGAGATCAACCCTGGGATTTCTTTGGAAGGAATGATGATAAAGCTGAAACTCCAGTACTTTGGCCACCTCATACAAAGAGTTGACTCATTAGAAAAGACTCTGGTGCTGGGAGAGATTGGGGGCAGGAGGAGAAGGGGATGACAGGAGATGAGATGGCTGGATGGCATCACTGACTTGATGGACATGAGTCTGAGTGAACTCCAGGAGATGGTGATGGACAGGGAGGCCTGGAGTGCTGCGATTCAGGGGGTCGCAAAGAGTTGGACACGACTAAGCTACTGAACTGAACTGAAGGGATTCCTAGAGAATGGAAGCTCCTATGCTTGTTCTCATGATGGTGTATTCAGTGTGTAGTTACATCTCTTGGTCATTTAGTGGTCCTTAAGGAAAGAGGGGCTTAGAAGAAAGGATGTGGGTGTGGTTACTCTAAATAATACTGAAACAGTCAAACATCTGCTTAAGGCAAGGCAAGCAACTCTCTCAGCACCTTCTTTCTGTGGATTTTCAAAATGTGTGTGTAGAAATGGGAAGAAAAAGACTTCTTATTGATTTTGGTAGACACCCATTTCCAGTTTTCCTGCTGGAAGGAGAGAAGCTATTACCTCTTATTTCACACTCAAAGTTGCTGAAGCTGAGAGATTGAGTGAGTTGTCTACCAGCACATAGCTAGAAAGTGAATGAGTTTGATCCCAAACCAGGCAGTCTGGCTCCCTGTGTATATAACTGCTGTATCAAGTAGGTTCTATTTGTGTACTTGTTTGTACATGCACAGAGAAGCCGATTCCAAACATACCTTTGTTCTCATTGGCAGGAGTCTCTCAAGGGAAATTCTTAAAGTTCTTGCTGTTGGAGGTGATGCATGTGAAACATCTCTATAATCAACCTTTAGGGCGACTGTTCTCAGAGTATAGCTTTCAGACCTTCTCATCCTCGTCACCTGGGAGTTTGTTAGAAACGCAAATCCCCCTGCATTCTTTCTAGACCAACTGTGTAAAGTTAGAAATTTTGGGGGTGGGGGTTAAACAAGCTCCAAGTGATTCTGATGGAAGGGTGAGACTGGCTTCTGTTTTCAGCCCCCCCCGCCACTGGCATTACTACTTCACTGTTAACTTTTAAAAGGAGTCTAGACTTTGTGAAGTTAGTTGTTGGCCAAAATTTCCAGCCTATACATAAAGTCTGAGGTACCCTAGTGATTTCCTTGTGTTCCTCAGTCACTGCCCTGGGGAAAGCTGACATCAGCCTAGGCAGGAAGTACTGCCCAGAAACTAAGTCTGCCTTGTAGAGAAAAACTGAGTTTTCATCTTCTCGTTGGGTGTTTGCTTTTCTTCTCGTATTTCACCTGCTTTCTAAACTTGCAACTGATTCCAGTAACTAGCTTATTGTGTTTATACAAGTGATCTCACTGGAGTTTTAGTGTTTTCAAAGCACAGATGGGAGTTAGGGTTTAAAAAAGGCATGCATTATGACTATACATAATTATTATGGATTTTAGAAAATAATATATGCTTTACTATTTCTGTAACAAAATTAAAACTACAGAAGAATAAATGAATGAAAGTTTATTTCTGTTAGCCACGTATACTTATTGGTAATTTGGCTGTTTCTTAGAAGTAGAATAACTGGTGAAAGCTGAATTCTGTTCCATCAGGTTTGCCTGCTTAAAAACTGCTTGTGTGCTTGTTTCATTGCTATCTGTGAGTACCTGAATTACATTTTTTATAGGCCTGAGGTTAAAAATGTCAGTTATTTATTTATTGTTGTCCATGCTGGGCCATCATTGCTGCTCTCATGCTTTTTCTCTAATTGTGTGATGACTGGTGGCTACTCTCAAGTTGTGGTGCATGGGCTTCTCTTGTTATGGAGCACAGGCTCCAGGGTGAGTGGGCTCTAATAGTTGTGGCTCATGGGCTTAGTTGCTCCATGCTATGTGGAATCTTCCTGGACCAGGAATGAAACCTGTGTCCCTGCATTAGCAGGTGGATTCTTAACTACTGGACCATCAAGGAAGTCCAATATCAGTTTTAATAAGAATTTATTTTATTTTTAGAATTGTAACTTTATGTCTATTGACTATTTGTCTTTCTTTGAATTGTCTCTTCATAGACATTTTTTTCCCATGAGGCATGTTTTATATTTGAATAATTTGCAATAGTGCATATAATACTTTTTCAGATTTTCATTTGTTCTTTAGAGGTTTTAAATTAGATATAATTATATTGAACTTTTCTTTCTGGTTTCTCCGATTGCTTTCATAATGTCTTTTTAAAATCCTAAAATCCTTTAAATCTGTGTAAGCATTCTATTTTGGCTCTCTTTTTTTAAAATTTAATTTCTAACAATAAAGACAACTAGCATTTTTGTTTTTAGTATATGGTACAAGGCTATGTTTTTTCCTGTGGTCATGTATGGATGTGAGAGTTGGACTGTGAAGAAGTCTGAGTGCCAAAGAATTGATGCTTTTGAACTGTGGTGTTGGACAAGACTCTTGAGAGTCCCTTGGACTGCAAGGAGATCCAACCAGTCCATTCTGAAGGAGATCAGCCCTGGGATTTCTTTGGAAGGAATGATGCTAAAGCTGAAACTCCAGTACTTTGGCCACCTCATGCAAAGAGTTGACTCATTGGGAAAGACTCTGATGCTGGAAGGGATTGGGGGCAGGAGGAGAAGGGGATGACAGGGGATGAGATGGCTGGATGGCATCACTGACTCAATGGACGTGAGTCTGAGTGAATTCCGGGATTATGATTCTTCCTTTTTCCCATTGTTGGAAATCAGTGGCACAATTTTGGAACCATGTCTAGTCTGCTGTGACTCTCCCTTTCAATGTCCCCACTATCCTGCATTGCACCCGTGGGGGAGTGGTTTGCATTTCTCTCCCCACTCATCCCAGAAGCCAGCAGGCTGGGGATTGGTGCAGGGCCTGTCTCCAGAGATGAGGGCGGAACAAGGTCTTGGACCAGATGCACTTGGCCATCATGGAGTGGTTACATCCTCACTTCACTGACACCGGCCACATCTCAGTCAGTAAACTGTCCCCTTGCAGAGTGAGTATGGATGTGGAAATTCCCACTGGTGTCAAGTCAGACTCTCCAGAGATTCTTGTCAGAGAAGCTGATGACATGAGAGGGGATGTGAACTGGCCAAGTGATGAGATAGTTTAGAGAGGTTGGTCCTGTTAGACCATCAGTAACTAATGATTGTGAATGCATAGAAATGTCTAATTTCAAACTAGGATTCTTTGCACCATTTTCAGAATACCACTTCTTATTCTTCATTAACAGTCAGAGACCACATGTTGTAGATGGAGGCTGGGTGAGCTCTGCAGGGCTCTTTCTCTGGCCTTGACCTGTTCCCTGTAGTTTGCTGAGATTTGGTAATTTTATACAATAACTACAGCCTCAAGCAAGATGTAAAACACTCCAGAGGTGTGATGTGTCCTTCTGGCAACCTAAACTGCCTAACAAATTTATCTCTTGTAGTTTTTTCTTGATTTTTTTTTTTTTTCGATCTTTACAGTCCTGCCTTTCATCAGCCTGAGAAGTGTCAACTAGAAATTCTTTCAGATGTGTCAAGGGAATAAGTTGCCTTTCTGAGTCTTCCAGGGGTCCCCTGATCATGTTGACTCCCCTTTCTCTCTGTTGGCATGAAACAAATAGGGTATCAGATATTTCTCCAGGAGAGATAGGCTTATGGGATCAGCAGAGTATTGTAGTTTGAAGTTTACAGCTGTGGAGGTTCACATGCAAGTCTCCAAAGGGCAAGGGAAAGAGATCACCATCATAGATGGAAAAGGAAGTTGAGAGGTCTGTTAAACAAAGAGTCCATGGCTTTTTACTGCTGAGTCCTTGCCAGGAAAGAAGCAGCACTTTTGTTCTTCCTGTAGGGCTTTGCCATTTTAACTGCCTCTATCAATTATCAGAGATTTTCTACTAGGGCCCAATGGGATTACTCAGGATCTCTGTCATGGTGACAGCTGTTCTTTGGTGAGATTTTGTCCTGTTTAGAGCAACACTGTCTTCTCAGGTGATCCCCTCAGCAGCCTTGGGAGGTGTTATCTCCACATGTTCCCCTCAGTTTCCAGAAGCCAATGCGGAGACATTATGTGGCTAGTTCATGCTCATACAACCAGAAAGTGACAAAGTCTAAACTCTAACACAGGAAGATTTCCAAATGAGGTGCATCATGTGCGATTTTTTCTCATTACTTTTTTTTAAAATTGTGGAAAATGCACACAGCATAAAATTTACCATCTTGACCATTTTTAAGCATATGGTTTAATGTTGTTAAGTATGTTCACGTTATTTTGCAAACAATTTCCAGATCTCTTTTCATCCTACGCTAGTGTGGGGGCAAAGTGTCATCATCTCGGCATGTTCCAGTGCTAATTCCCTGAGTGTTTTCTGTGGAGAACGACTGTAGTGTAAATGGCCTAACATGTTTCAAACCTGTTTAGTGATAAAGCTCACAGACTTATACTTTTGCTTTGGAAGGAAGTTGAGACATATTAAGACATATTAAGCATCACTGAAATGCTGACCTGGAGTGGAGACGAGGAAGAGGGGGCAGAGTTGAGCCCCTTGGTCCTCAGGGCCACTGTTGGGATTAAGATCTAGTCTTCTGACTCCTGGGTTGGGGTTCGTTGGAGGTGCCAACCTACCAGAGTTTGCAAAAGCTGAAGCTCAGTCTCTCTTATTGCTTCTTTAATGATTCATGGACATTTATGCATTCAATAAATAATTCTTGAGCATCAACTCTAAACAAATATTTTCCTAGGAATAATGGAATAAAAGAAATTCGATCTCTGCTTTCACAGGTTATTATTGTCCCAACTTGACAGTTTCCTTACCCTGGCAAGGTCAGGAAAATGGTGTTAATCTTTGGGCTATCTCTACATTTTATTGCCATTTAAATAATGCCTAATGGATTTGAACAGAGTTTGGGGGTTATCCTGTATATATTTACTTTTTCTTTTCTCCTTTATAATAACTTATTTGCAGAGAGAGAATCTAAGATTATATGGATACCATCTTCCACATCAAACTTTCACCCACTGGTTTTAACTTCCATTGATAATTTCTGATTCCTTCGCTCCCCTTATGTTTGTTTGTGTCTGTTTGCAAGAGCATTCCTCTCTCATGTTTGTGTAGCAGTACTGATTCATGGATCCTTTTATTATTTAATCTGTTTTAGTTCATTGCCATTTATTTGTTTTGATTCTCAATGTATCCCAGATTCGTCTAGCAAAAGCCATTCAACCTGGCTTCTCGTGGTTCTTTCAGGGTTCCCTTATTCTATGGTGCAAGTTGTCCCATCTTTCTCTGGACTTTCTCTGCCTGTAGGTCTCAGCCTGTAGGCTTTTGCTGGGAATGCCTGGGCTCTGCTTACCAGGGTTCATATTAGTTAGAGCAGCCCCCACAGAAATTCTCCTTTTGGAGCCAATGTTGTAGCTGGATTGATTCCTGTGGTTCTTTTGAATGTGAGACATGTCAGCAACAACCATTAGAGAACTTTGAAATACTGAGGTGTATTACCCACTCACATGATGTGGAGAGTACGGGACACCCCTGGGTTGACACAATGAGATCCTGATAGAGAGAAGGCATGTGAGTAAGTCTGGACTTGAGATTCTGCCTTTTGGTGTTTGAGGGTGGGGTGTCTAGGATTTTGAAGGTTCACTCTTTATTGGTGAATTTAAAACATAAGAGCGGGAAATAAAATGTGAGAAGGGAGGAGCAAGCAGTCAGCGAGATGGTCTGTTATCAGGTCAACCAGAGCTTTCTCCAAGCGGGAACTTCATGGGTGGGGTGGCCTGAATCTTTAGTGTAACTGGCACATGTTCACTGGAGGTGGCTGTCTTTGATATGGATGTCTCCAAAGTGTAATGTCTGGCATTTATATTGCCATAAAAAAAGCTAGTTATCAGGTACTAACATAAACTGCCCCAACTTTGGAGCCAGCCATTTCTTCAAGGAACATTGGTCCCTTTTACGGAAGAAGGGTATTAAAAAGTCAAGATCTGGGTGAAGGGGGCCAAAAAGCACAAATCTCCAGTTATAAAATAAATAAGTCAAGGGGATGCAATGTCTGGTGCAATGACTAGAGTTAATAATACTCTATTGTATATTTGCAAGCTTCTAAGAGATTAGATCTTAAAAATTCTCACCACAAGTCTCTTTCATGTGTACCTCAATGTTCATTGCAGCACTGTTTATAATAGCCAAGACATGGAAGCAACCTAGATGTGCATCAGCAGATGAATGGATAAGAAAGCTGTGGTACATAAACACAATGGAGTATTACTCAGCCATTAAAAAGAATACATTTGAATCAGTTCTAATGAGGTGGATGAAACTGGAGCCGATTATACAGAGTGAAGTAAGCTAGAAAGAAAAACGCCAATACAGTATACTAACACATATAAATGGAATTTAGAAAGATGGTAATGATAACCCTGTATGCGACATAGCAAAAGAGACACAGATGTATAGAACAGACTTTTGGACTCTGTGGGAGACGGAGAGAGTGGGATGATTTGGGAGAATGGCATTGAAACATGTATACTATCATGTAAGAAACAAATCGCCATTCTAGGTTCGATACAGGATATAGGATGCTTGGGGCTGGTGCACTGGGATGACCCAGAGAGATGATATGGGATGGGAGGTGGGAGGGGGGTTCAGGATTGGGAACTCCTGTACACCCATGGCAGATTCATGTCAATGTATGGCAAAACCAATACAGCATTGTAAAGTAAAATTTTAATAAAAAATAGACAAAAAAAAAATTATCACCACAAGAAAAAAAAAAATGGGACTGTGTAGATTAAAAAGCAGAACCCCAAGGTCTGAGGGCTAGAATGCTCTTTGCTACCAGTATGTCATTGCTTCCAGGGCCTCTCAGTGTATAAATTTAGAGTGTATATGTATATGTGTGTGTGTTTGTGTGTAAACACATATCTAATTCTTGTCTTAAAAATTTATTTATTTTAATTGGAGGATAATTACTTTACAGTATTGTGATGGTTTTTGCCATACATCAGTATGAATTTGCCACAGGTATGTGTCCCCCCATCCTGAACCCCCTTCCCACCTCCCTCCCCACCCCATCCCTCTAGGTTGTTCCAGAGCACAAGCTTTGGGTGCCCTGTTTCATGCACCAAACTTGCACTGGCCATGTGTTTTACATATGGTCATCTGCAGGTTTTGATGCTATTTTCTCAAATCATCCCCCCTTTGCCTTCTCCCACTGAGTCCAAAAGTCTGTTCTTTACATCTGTGTCTCCTTTGCTGCCCTGCATGTAAGAACATTGGTACCATCTTTCTAAATTTCATACATATGCATTAATATACAGTATTTGTCCTTTTCTTTCTGACTTATTTCACTCTGTATAATAGGCTCCAGGTTCATCTGCCTCATTAGAATTGACTCAGATGTGTTCCTTTTTATAGCTGAGGAATATCCCACTGTGTATATATACCACAACTTACTTATTTATTCATCTGTTGATGGACATCTAGGTTGCTTCCTAGCTATCGTAAATAGTATTGCAATGAACATTGGGGTACATGTGTCTCTTTCAGTTCTGGTTTCCTTGGTGTGTATGCCCAGCAGTGTGATTTGCTGTGTCATATGGCAGTTCTGTTCCCATTTTTCTAAGGAATCTCCATACTGTTCTCCAAAAATAGTGCTTGCACCAATTTGCATTCCCACCAACAGCGTAAGTAGGTTCCCTTTCTCCACGCGCTCTCTAGCATTTATTGTGGATTTTTTGATGATGGCTATTCTGGCTGGAGTGAGATGATACCTCATTGTGGTTTTGATTTGCATTTCTTTATTAATGAGTAATGTTGAGCATCTTTCATGTGTTTATTAGCCATCTGTATGTCTTCTTTGGAGAAATGTCCATTTTGGACTTTTGCTCACTTTTTGATTGGGTTGTTCATTTTTCTGGAATTGAGCAGTGTGAGCTGCTTGTATGTTTTAGAGATTAATTCTCTGTCAGTTGCTTTATTTTCTATTGTTTTCTCCCATTCTGAGAACTGTCTTTTTACCTTGCTTATAGTTTCCTTCGTTGTGCCAAAGTTTTAAGTTTAACTAGGTTGCATTTGTTTATTTTTGTTTTTATTTCCATTACTCTGGGAGGTGGGTCATAGAGAATCTTGCTGCAATATATGTCGGAGAGTGTTTTGCCTATGTGTTCCTCTAAGAGTTTTATAGTTTCCGGTCTCACATTTAGGTCTTAAATTTATTTTGAGTTTACTTTTGTGTATGGTGTTAGAAAGTTTTCTAGTTTCATTCTTTTACATGTAGTTGACCAGTTTTCCCAGCGTCAATTGTTGAAGAGACTGTCTTTTCTCCGTTGTATATTTTTGCTTTCTTGGGCAAAGATAAGATGTCCATAGGTGAGTGGATTTATCTCTGGACTTCCTGTTTTGTTCCATTGATCTATATTTCTGTCTTTGTGCCAGTAATACTGTCTTGATGACTGTAGCTTTGTAGTATAGTCTGAAGTTAGAAAGATTGATTCCTCCAGTTCCATTCTTCTTTCTCAAGATTGCTTTCGCTTTTTGGGGTCCGTTGTGTTTCCATACAAATTTTGGAATTATTTGTTTTAGTTCTGTAAAGAATTCCATTGGTTGGGATTTTGTCGATTGCTTTGGATAGTATGCTCATTTTCATTGTATTGATTCTTCCTCTTTCATCTCTTTCTTTTTTCTTTAAAACAAAGCTCATGAATGTAGGATTTAATTAGACAAGCATGTGTAATTTGTATATATGCCACTCTCCATTTTTCTTAATTTTTAACAGGTGGCTAAACCCCTTGTTTAAAATTGGTCACAAACGGAGACTAGAAGAAGGTGACATGTACTCGGTGCTTCCAGAAGATTGCTCCCAGCACCTTGGAGAAGAGCTGAAAAGGTGAGCACAGGCAGCAGGGAGAAGGGAAGGGAAAGTGAGAATTTCCACATAGGGGTAAAGGTTTGGGGGGTGGGCTTTTTCTTCCTCTGAATTCTTCTAAGGCTCCTCCCCCTGACTCTGCACACTCAGGCCCTCAGGCTGGGGAGCCCATGTTCTCTGTGCATTTGTGGAAGTGGAGGGAGCCTGCAGCCATGGCCCTGGAGGCTGAGGTGGGGTCCCTGGAGAAGGGTGTCTACCCTCCTGAGCTGCTCATGACCTGTGAATCCAGCACAGTATGGCAGGAACCCATTTCCTGAAATGGACTTTTCCCTTAAGGCATGTTTTCTGTTGCTTCAGTCTGCACCACTCATCTTTCAGGAGCTGTGTGCAGTTAGCCAGCATTTATAGGACAGCCACAGAGTGTCCTGTATCTTCCACTCTTCTACTTCCTTATCTTCCACCCCGCCCCACCCATTTTCCCTTTGGTGGACACGCTGCTCTTTACTGTGCTTTGTTTCTCATCACAGGTACTGGGATCAAGAAGTGAAGAGAGCTGAGAAAGATGCACGGGAGCCTTCTTTAACAAAAGTGATCACAAAGTGTTATTGGAAATCCTGTTTAATTTGGGGAATGTTTATATTTCTTGAGGTAAAATCTTTTACATGCTGTGCATTGCTGTTCACTATATGTGGATCAGTACTGAGATGAACAGGACCTGTGGTGGGAAGAGGCCAGCAGTTTAAGGTCAGAGGTTAAGATGCCTAGAAATCATGATGTAACTCAGCAGTTGTGTTTATCTTTTGAATAGACAGGTGTTTAAAGGACTGGACCTCTGGGAGATTAACTGTTTTCCTTTTAATGGATTAAAAAATAGTGTCATGGAAGGGTGGTACTGAAAAGAAAAGACAATTTATACCATATTAGGAAAATATTGGTGCTAAGTATTTGATACAAATGCTTAGAGTGATCCTTGACCAGAAGAAGATCCACAACCTCAAGGAATAAGTGGTTTGGAGGAAGTAAACTTGGACCCAACTCCAGTAACATAAGGCATTTTACAGGTGCTCAGCAAGTGATTGTTAACTTGCCCAGGTCACATCTGATAAATGGTTTCTTAAGAAGAGATCATCACCCCTCCCCTTCCTGTGGAATAGAACCTGGGCCCAGCATCTGAGCTAGAGCTGCCCAGAGCTACCAAAAGCACACCCTTCCCTGGGCTGCCCCCTCTGCATAGGCCAGGTCACTGAGGCCAAAACCCCCTGTGGGGAGGAGCTCTATCTTCACCATGAATTTCAGAGAATCTGTGCACCAGCCATGCTGGTTTCTGTTCTGGCTGTGGGGATGGATAGCTGGTTGAAGGGGGAGTCTTGGGGCCTGGCACTGGCAGAGGGTAGAGGAAGGGATGTGCAGGGAAAACCAGAGGCAGAAAGCTGTGAGGTCAGTGAGCTCTACGATCCTGAAGATCCTGGGCCAAGATCCCCCAGAGGACAGTCCACCTGTGGACACAGTGCCAGAAGCCCCCTGTTCTGGCCGAGCCTGCTGGGGGTCTGCTGCAGACCCCCCTGGGTGGCTCATGCTCTCTGTGGTCCCTTAGCACTGCTTTAGGGACACGGGCAGCCTGTGAGTGTGTGAGGGCAGGAGGGATGGAAGATGCAGTTGCTGTGGAAGGGGTGTTTTAGGTGGAGAAGGTGTGAGCTGTCATCAGTCCATTCTGTTGGGGTGAGGTGGGTGGGCCAGATGGAATACAGGTGGGTGGCATGGCTCTTGTTTAAAGGCTGTGCTGGACTGAAGGGCACTGCAGGCAGTGGCCAGCTGGGCAGGTGAAGTCCACCCACACAACTGGAGAGACAGAGAATCTGTCAGCTCCCAGGTGACTGGTGGTCCTGGGGGATGGAATTCTGGCTGATGACAAATGTGGGTTGGCCATTGGCCAGAGGGTTGGGACAGATATGTGGGGCAGAGTGCCACCTTAGGGAGGGCTCTGACCACTGAGATACCTCAGTGTCTTGTGAGGGCAAGATGAAGCGTTGATTTCAAAGTTGTCCAATCCAGCAATACTTCTTGCTGGGAATCCAGGAAGACCAAGCTTGGAGACCATGTAAAGCGGCAACTGGTAGAGCTTGGCCCCTCTTTTAGGAGGTCGGTTGTTGTTCAGTGGTGATGGCAGAGAAGAGGGGAGTTGAGGACCTGGTAAATGTGGAGTTCATCCTCTGTAGTAGCAGTAACAGGGTCTCATCTTGAGTATTAGCACTGTTGGTGAGGAGGCACCAGTATTATCAGTAGTGTAGTAGTAATGGTGGGGTTTCCCAGGGGTGCTAGAAGTAAAGAATCCTCCTGCCAATGCAGGAGACACAAGAGACATGAGTTTTATTCCTGAGTCGAGAAGATCCCCTGGAGTAGGAAATGCAACCCACTCCAGTATTCTTGCATGGAGAATCCCATGGACAGAGGAGCCTGGTGGGTTACAGTCCATGAGTCTCAAGAGTCAGACACGACTGAGCACCGAACAGTAAAAACAATAGTAAATACTCAAAAAAAGTTTCGTATCAGAAACTGTTATGAACACTTTGTGTGTAAAATCACTCTTATTTCTTTGACTGGCTTTCAAAGTTGTAGTCACAATATTGTCCTCATTTTAGAAGAGAGGACACTGAGTTTCAAGTAATGTGCCCATGTTCACACAAAGCATAAGGACAAAGTGATGTTTTATCTCAGGAACTCTGACTTACCATCCTAGCCATCTCAATGACTTATACCTTGTCCAGTGTTAGGAATGCTTATCTTTAAAAATTTTTTTATTTCAGATTTCTTTTTAGCCACATGCTTGTCAGACCTTAGTTCCTAAACCAGGAATTGAACTTGGGCCACGACAGTGAAAGCACAGTGTCTTAACCACTGGACTATCAGGGGACTCTCAGGAAGACTCATTTTGAAAGCTTTGCTTTCAGGGTCTCAGATACATGCATCCTGAACTTGGCCTAAGGATAATAAGTAGGATGCTAAGAACTCACTAGAGCAGAAAGTCAGATTGGGGATCATAATTGAGGGTACAGTCCAGGTGATCATGTCCCCAAGGTGCTGGAAGTGATTGGGACGTTAACAATGGCAACAGCATCTTCCTTCAGATGAACCAGGAGCTCTTTAGGAAGCCACCTACCCCTTGTTACCGTTCTCAAATGGGCTTTTATTTTATGTATTTGAAGATCTAAACTCAGCTCAGGATTCTCAAAAACATGAACACATTTACTTTGTGGCCTCCAGCCCTCTTTTAATCCTTCTGACTGACTCATGGATTATCCATGATTCCCAGGCAGTGCTGTGACCAACCACAGTGCAGGTCCTACTGGTAGCACCAGTGGGAAGAGGCAAGGTGATGCTAATCCAGGGCGAGGCTTTTGGGGTTAGGATTTCAAAGTATGAAGACCTCTGTCCTATGAAAATTGAGGGGTGATCATTACGCTTTGGGAAACAAGTACCAGGCTGATATTCAACCTGGAGCACACACAGGCCATCCCTAAATAAGATAGAACAGACAGTGAGTTCCCAGCACACCTGGCCCCTGTGGGTACCTCCTCGATGACCATGGGTGGGGAGGACAGGTCTCTGCCTGCTCAGGGCCCTCAGGTTGGAAAGGAGCAGCCTGAAGCCTCTACCTGGACCAGAGACACAGAGACCACCTCCCCAGGTCATCAGGGCGTCTCTCTGAGGGGTGAGGTCTCTACCTTTTGGTGTGTAAGGGGGTTTAACTTCAGGGAGCCAGAGTGGGTTCACCCAGTCCCTTCCCCTGAGAGGGGAGGAGTGGCCAGGGTTTATATATTCTTCCTGCGACCCTAAGAAATGCCCTAGCTTTGTCCAGTTACTTGGTCTTTGTCCAAAGCCACTTTTGCTGATTGTCTCTGTTTTAGGTGGAGAATGTCGGAAGCACATGTTTGTGTAAATCTTCACTTTGGAGCTCAGCTGATGGGCAGGAAGTAAACAGACTCCTCTGAGTCCCATAGTTGGGTTTGTGCCTCGACTCAGGGCTGGTTCCTAGAGAGCTATCATGGTTTCTGTGTTGATTTCCCTACCCTTCTTCCAAGTGTCTCTCACTTCAGCTCAACCCAGGAGGCTTAGGAGTGGCTGCTGGTGGCGATGATACTGTGGGCTGAGAGCAACCACTGAGGACCACACACCAAAGGAGAGGAGAAAGGGATACTGAGCAGAGCAGACCTGCTGGGTGCACCCTGCTGGTTCTTGAGAGCATAGCATTAGCCACTAGGTGTTAATAATATGCACGGTGATGACCTTGAAACATAAGTGAGGGTGATGCTTTTCAAACCACTTAGAATAAAGACATATGTCAGTTTTAATTTTTTTATTAAATTTTTTATAAAAAATTAAAGTATTATTTACTTAAATATTAGTTTCAGGTATATAGTATATAGTGATTCAGTATTTTTATACATTACAAAATGATCACTACTCTCTGTCTAGTTACCCTCTGTCACCATACAAAATTATTCCAGTATTATTGACTATATTCTCTATGTTGTACATTACACCTCTATGACTTTTTTATAGCTGAAAGTTTGTATCTCTTAAACTCCCATACCTAATTTATTCATTCCCATACACCCTATTCTATTTTCTTTAAGAAGTCAGGGAAGAAGTTGCCTCTTTTTAAAAAGGTTGTATTCATAATAGTTAAAAATTTAAAATAATATCTGCTTAGAAGTGAAACTTTTACTTACTGTCCAGAAATATTGACTTTTATAAATGACTTTTCTCAAGAGTTGTTCTGCTATGATGGTCTGTGAGCAGCAATGAATTTTCCAAGCCCTTTGTGAAATGGGCCTCTGCCATTTAGAATAGGTCTCTTCCCAGGACTTCTGTTTCATAAAAATCATCATAGCTTACACTTTGACTGTGTGGATCACAATAAAATGTGGACAATTCTGAAAGAGATGGGAATACGAGACCACCTAACCTGCCTCTTGAGAAATCTGTATGCAGATCAGGAAGCAACAGTTAGAACTGGACATGGAATAACAGACTGGTTCCAGATAGGAGAAGGAGTACGTCAAGGCTGTATATTGTCACCCTGCTTATTTAACTTATAGCAGAGTACATCATGAGAAATGCTGGACTGGAAGAAACACAAGCTGTAATCAAGATTGCTGGGAGAAATATCAACAACCTCAGATATGCAGATGACACCACCCTTATGGCAGAAAGTGAAGAGGAGCTAAAAAGCCTCTTGATGAAAGTGAAAGAAGAGAGTGAAAAAGTTGGCTTAATGCTCAACATTTAGAAAACGAAGATCATGGCATCCGGTCCCAGCACTTCATGGGAAATAGATGGGGAAACAGTGGAAACATTGTCAGACTTCATTTTTGGGGGCTCTAAAATCACAGCAGATGGTGACTGCAGCCATGAAATTAAAAGACGCTTAGTCCTTGGAAGAAAAGTTATGAGCAACCTAGATAGTATATTCAAAAGCAGAGACATTACTTTGCCAACTAAGTTCCATCTAGTAAAGGCTATGGTTCTTCCTGTGGTCATGTATGGATGTGAGAGCTGGACTATGAAGAAGGCTGAGCACAGAAGAATTGATGCTTTTGAACTGTGGTGTTGGAGAAGACTCTTGAGAGTCCCTTGGACTGCAAGGAGATCCAACCAGTCCTTTCTGAAGGAGATCAACCCTGAGATTTCTTTGGAAGGAATGATGCTAAAGCTGAAACTCCAGTACTTTGGCCACCTCATGCGAAGAGTTGACTCATTGGAAAAGACTCTGATGCTGGGGAGGATTGGGGGCAGGAGGAGAGGGGGAGGACTGAGGATGAGATGGCTGGATGGCATCACAGACTTGATGGATGTGAGTCTGAGTGAACTCCGGGAGATGGTGATGAACAGGGAGGCCTGGTGTGGTGCCATTCATGGGGTTGCAGAGTCAGACACGACTGAGTGACTGAATTGAACTGAACTGAACACTTGTTTTTTAATGCTAGTTTCAGAGCACTTTGAGTTGTAGCTCACTTAGTTGTCCCATGATTCCTCAAGGTAAATAAAGATCTGAAGGTAAAGAAGGACACATGATGGGCTTAGAGTCATGTGACTTGCAAATGGCTGACCTGATTTCTGAAGCACGGTGTTTTCAGTGTTCTCTGCATTCCATTTTGAGGTTTCTTCTTCTGATACAGCCTCCAGTAAAGGCTCAGAGCCTAGAGAAGATATTTGTTCTACAACAGCTCTCGGCTCCTCTGTCACCTGCTTCTGGCAGAGTTTTTTTTTTTTCCTTCTGTTGGTGTTTAAATATATGTCAAGAATACAAAGATTGAATAGGATTGAAGGGTAGCTGAAAGTGTCACCTCAGCATATGTGTTTTTGGCACAAAATTATATTGAATTTTTGCACAAATATTATATTGAATTTGGGGGGCACAAATATTATACTGATTTTTTTTTTTGAGAACTAGACACAGGAGAAACTCTAAAGACAGAACAGAAGCTACCCTTCTGTCAGAGACATTTACAGTGATGAAGGAAATCTCCATTTGTAAAGATGTCTTCCTCTCAGCAACAAAAAGAGAAAGATGTCTCTAAATCACAGAAGAATCTTGTCTACAGAGAAGACTTAAATCCCCATAACAAACCCAACCCTATTCTAGTTTAAGCTGCTTTCCGTATGAACTTCTCACATGTGCCCCTACCAACTTTCTTTAGCTGGAGATAGTATTTAAGGTAGTGGCTTGGGCCATCTCAGGAATTAGTTTTTCTCAGAGATGGCAGAGTTGGGGAAGAAACATTTCAAGTGCTTGTGGAAAGGTAGTGGAAAACTATAATGACTGAGTGATGTTCTAGCATCTGTCCTTGTGAGAAGTTCCCCTAAGAAGCAAGAAGTGAGCCCAAATGTCAGGCGCTTTCAGGAGACTGACTAGCAAAAAAATTCCACCAAAAATTTCTGCCTAAGAGACTCTGAGACTCTTATAGAACTTTGAATGATTGTTGTGGTATTATCTTGGGCTGTTTTAAAAATCTGTTATGGTCTCACAGTGGAAAGAATATTTACTGGGTCATAGATTGGTGTCAAAGATGAAGGCTTTATGGGAACAATTTTTGATCTTGTTTCTGCTATCCAGAAGGTTTTCATTTGGTTATTTTCCAGTTTGCTAATGAACATTTTCTCAATTGTTTTATTTCTCATTCGTTGAGATTAGGATCCAGAGCAGACAGAAGAGGGGCTTCCCTAGTGGTCAATGGTTAAGAATTTTCCTGCCAGTGCAGGGGGTTATTAATACTGTCTTTCAGCAGAAAATTCCAGACATACTTAGGTGGTAAAGACCACCTTTATTTTGTACTCATTTTTGGTGAATTTGTTGTATCTATCAATATTCTCTTTGGTGGGGGACATTACTCTTATTTCTGCTGTAACTGCAATGATATCAGGCTCAAATGGAGAGCTGAGTAACAGGCAACAGTGATTCCCAAAGAGAATCAAGTTTCAGGAAAGGTTGGGATGGCAGGTATTAGTGCTGGGCTTCTAGTGGAGACCCCTGGGTTTGCAGGCTGCAGCACTGGAGTGCTCTCAGCCATACTTGGGCTGACATTCTTGCTTCTCTGTGTGAGCCTCCAGATTTTATCTCAGTGAAGTCCATATTTTAGTGTACAGTATGAGGGGCTCTTCTTAAGCTCTTAGTGCCTCTAGGGGTGAATGATGGGGCTTGCTGGAAGTGTAACAGTGAGCCTTTGTGTTCTTGAGAACTGATCCTTCTATTCTGATCTGATCATTCTACTCATAATTCTTCAGTTAAATAAACAGTGGTCTCTTACTTCTCTATAGTAGATGAAGTTTTCCGTGACCTTGTGGAAGGTGAGGCAATTGGTGCAGCCTGTGAACTTGAGGGTCCGTGTGTGTAGAACAAGACAGGAGCATTGGAGTTTGATGTTATATCCATTTGAGGAACAGGGACAACTTTCTGTAAATATCCTGATCAGGCACTAGTTTGCTGAGCAGAGAATGTTTGTTAGTTTTGTTTCACATTTGATGTTTTGACGTCTCCTTTTCTTCCTCTTGTGTGTGGGTTCCTCAACATTTGACAGACAGAAGAGAGCTATCAAAGCAAGCCCATCAGTTGTTTACCCTGGCTGTATTAGTAAGGCGGGATTGCTTAAAAGGAAAAGCTTATTCTGAAGTTGAGTTCCAGAAAGATTTCCAGACTTTTGGCATTTTGTCTTTTGAGAGAGTGTGCAGGAAGTGGTGTTGAGGCCCAAGGTGTTTACTTTTGGTATCTTGGATTTGTGTTGAGTGTTTGATTTTCTTTGATCAGGGAGAAAGGGACTTTTAAGGGTTGACTGGAGAGAAGTAGGTTGTGGCTGGAGTGGTCATTTGGCAGGGTGAGCAACTGTTGCAGGTGTTTTTTTTTTTGTTTTTTTTTTTTTGTCTTTAGTTTTGGGAAAGAAAATTGCTTTCTTTAGAAATTTGCTTTATTAGCTTTTGGAAAGAAACTTGCTTCAAAGTCCCCCAATTCATTGGTTTACAATTTTAATTTTTGCCTTAGGGAAGAGAGAATTTGTAACATTTCTCCTCTATCAGCACCTTCGATGTGTAACTGATGGTGAACCACAGAAGACATTGTTTTTTCAGCTTGAGTTCTGCCATGTTTAATTTTTGACTCTGAGGAACATCCCAGCTTCTCAGGGATAGAGACATATTGACACAATGTCCCCAGGGGCTGAGAGACTGGCAACCTCCCAAGCCTGGTTTCCTTGTAATACTCCTGCGACGCTGGGCTCTCTTTTCCTGTTGTACTGACACATGTAGGTCAAGGTGGGAAAGAGTAGGTATGCTTGTGCCAGTGTCTCAGTTCATAAAGATTCTTAAAGCAGAAGATGGTAAGAGTGTGTCTCCTACACATGAGCCATCTTGACTTTCTGTTGGGCTGGGATGTTGAATGTAGAAGGGACAGGGTAGGTTACAGCAGGGCTTATTTATATGGAAGCAAATTTCTTATCCTTCTTCTGCCGTCTTTTCCCCTTAGGCTAAGAATGACAGTATTGTGCCAGATGAGTTCTAAAGTATTGGTTATAATGTTTATTGAGCTTCCAGAGTGTACTAGGCACAATGTATTGAGCTTTATTGTCTTTGAATGTAAAATTTTGACTTCAGGTTAAAACTGTTGTCTTCTAGAAGATAGAAAATGTTTATCTTTTTTTAGATTAGCCATGGATGTAGCATTTTGTCAAGTACCTTTTTAACATGCTAGTAATAAAAGTAAAACTTGTGTTAAGAAAAGCACATATGGCTTGCGTTTCTAATTAAGGCTTTTTCCTTTTAGGAAGGCACCAGGGTCGTTCAGCCTATATTTTTGGGGAAAATGATTAATTATGTTGAAAACTCCAATCTCACGGATTCTGCCGCTTTGCATGAAGCCTATGGTTATGCAGCAGGGCTGAGCGCCAGCGTGCTCGTGTGGGCCATTCTGCACCACTTGTACTTCTATCACATGCAGCGCGTGGGGATGAGGCTGAGAGTAGCCGTGTGCCATATGATCTACCGCAAGGTGAGTGTCACGGGGTGTGTGTCATCCTCCCCTGAAGGATCAGGAACATTTAGGGAAAGTTTTCTATAAATTAAACGTCTTGTAACTGGGATCATTTACACCTTATTGGAGAAGGCAATGGCAACCCACTCCAGTACTCTTGCCTAGAAAATCCCATGGATGGAAGAGCCTAGTGGGCTGCAGTCCATGGGGTCGCTAAGACATGACTGAGCAACTTCACTTTCACTTTTCACTTTCATGCATTGGAGAAGGAAATGGCAACCCACTCCAGTGTTCTTGCCTGGAGAATCCCAGGGACGGGGGAGCCTGGTGGGTTGCCACCTCTGGGGTTGCACAGAGTCGGACACGACTGAAGTGACTTAGCAGCAGCAGCAGCAGAGAAGGTTGTTATTTGAATCAAGCCAAGTTTGTTGTCATTTAAGCAAACTTTACCAAAATACAATGAAAAATTTTCTATTGAGATCAGGTCAGGGCTGCCTTTGATGACTTTTAGCCATAGGCTGTTGCATAATATGGACTAAATTTGTAACAAAATTAAAAATTAAGTATCAAAAGTATCAA
This sequence comes from Litocranius walleri, assembly GCA_006410535.1. Classification (NCBI taxonomy): domain Eukaryota; kingdom Metazoa; phylum Chordata; class Mammalia; order Artiodactyla; family Bovidae; genus Litocranius; species Litocranius walleri. Next base: position 206,263 of record SJYG01001146.1, read on the forward strand.
ATTGATTTTTGATGTTTTTGTGCCTGTCTCATAGTGGTATTTATGGAAATTTTGTTGTTGTTTTTCATTAAAACCTTCATTTACATCAAAGTTGTATTTGACACTGAACTTCAGTGATTGGATCTATTAAAAAAAATCTAAGAGAACAGAATATATTTGAAAAAGGGATTATATTTTTATATGGCCCATCTAATCATATTCAGTAAAACTTTGTTAACTAAAGAAAAAATAAATAGAATCCATGCCAAATACAGACTCACTATATTCTATAGTTATGATTAATTAGTATTTAAGAAAATAGTTTGATATGTGGGATAAAGCTTGAAATTTTCCATTGTCTTTGGTAATTTTGGAGAGAACATGTTGCTGTTCATTCAAGTTATTTTCATAATACAATAATTGTTTTTTGTCTTTGGTTTGCAATATAGCAGTTTTAATAAGACCTGATTGATGTATTCAGTGACTTTGTATTGAGAAATGCCATAAAATTATTTCATAGTTTACCCTGGTCTTAGCTAGTGTAAAAGTAGTAAGGATTTCAGGTGTCTTTAAAAGAAATTGCCACAGATACACCACATCAAGAACTGAAAGGCTCTGTATAAACTTATTCCTGGGTATCTTGTTGCTCTGGGTTGTTTGCTTTAAAAAAAGTCCTATTTAACTATATTATATATTTGAAATTTGCTGAGTAGATCTTAAGTGTTCTCACCTCATACACACAAAATGATAACTACATGAGATAATGAATATGTTAATTGGTTTTGCTGCAAAAATAATTTCTCAATGTGTATTTTTAATAAAACATCATATTGCAGAGCTTAAATATATATAATTTTTATTAAAAATAAAATCCTTATTGAAAGCTAAAATTAAAAAATTTAAATTAGAACTATTGCTTCTTTCACCTACTTGCTTCTTATCTAGAGCTTTTGTTTCTTGAAAACACTTTTCTTGGCAAAATGTAAGGTGTCTTTTCCTCATCTTTCCTTGAGATATGAGGCAGAGTGTTGTTAATCTTGGGGCTTTGTGAACCCAGAGCCCTGGTGTTTCTCTGTCTGTATATAGCTACAACATCTAAGCCAGTTTCCTCCTGGGTGACATGGAAATGGCAGTGGTGCCTGTACACTCTAGTCAGGGATCTTGCTTGTCACTCATCATCTTTGTTATTCTCTTGTACCTTCCACCATTTAGGAGACAAATACTTAAATTTACCCCCAAAATTAGCTAGATGTTTGTCTTTCTAGATCATGCTTAGCTCCGGTTTAAGTATGCATGAAATATCACCAGAACTGCACTGTGGAAACCTTAAGTTAGACTTGAGGTGATAGTTCAGTTATAAAGCATCCTTGTTACTGCACAGGTGAGCCATTGTTTACATATTTGTTTTTTCTTTTCCCATAATATGTTGAAGCGTTGCCTTTGGGAAATCCAATCTGACCTGACACATGAGCTTGTGTGAATGTAAACATCTCCCAAGGTGTTTTTTTGCTGGCTTGAATATACCTAAAAGAATTTCCCCTATAGGAAGTTAGGAATCATGGAGGTTAAACCATGGACATAATCTGAAATTCAAGAACTGTGGGAAAGACAAATCTGCTCGTGCCCAGCTTTGCATCTAGAGTCCTACTGAGGTGCAGAAATAAGACACTTCTTCTCTGCGGATCATAGGTGGGCTGATTCTTTAGGGCAAAGCTGGTGCTGCTGAGCAGCTCTGAAAGGCCTCTCTGAACATCTGTGATTCATTCTCATGCCCCATCTCCTGATCGCTGGACCTGGGGAGAAGTCAGGACAAGTGCTAGAAATGGGATGGTTGCTAAGTTCATAGTCATAGTGTGTCTACACCATGGATTCCAGGCTTGGGCAGGTTTTAAGGAGATCACTGAGGCTGTACATTTGCACTTCCTAAGATGGCCCATTCAGCATTTTAGTGCTCTTTTCAGCTGAACTTGCAATTACCTTATGGGAGGTATCATATGTAAAGAGACTTGTCATTTCCACAGTTTTGGTAAACTCACTTTTGACTTTTGACCATTGATTTTTAAAAATTGTGGTAAAATATACAGACATAAAATTTACAATTTTAACTCATTTTAGGCATACTATTTAGTGACATTAGGTACATTTACATTGTTGTGGAAACATCAGTGCTATGCAGAACTTTTTCATCTGTCCAAAGCTTTTTTCATCTTCCAGAACGATCCAGAACTTTTTCATCTTCCCAAACTATTCCTCTGAACCCATTAAATACTAACTCTCCAGCCCCCTCTGTTCAACAGCTATCACCATTCTCCTCTCTATGCATTTGACTCTAGGTCTTCTAGGTGCTTCATGTAAGTGGAGTCATACAATGTTTGTCATTTTGTAACTGGCCTTTGTCATGGAGCACAATGTCTTCAATATTCATTGATGTTGGAGTAGGTGTCAGAATTTAATTTCATTTTAGGTTGAATAATATTTCATTATAATATTCTGATAAAACATGCTCTATTGGAGAAGGGAATGGCAAACCACTTCAGTATTCTTGCCTTGAGAACCCCATGAACATTATGAAAAGGCAAAAAAGATAGGACACTGAAAGATGAACTCCCCAGGTCAGTAGGTGCATGATATACTACTGGAGTTCAGTTCAGTCACTCAGTCTTATCCGACTCTGTGACCCCGAGAACTGCAGCACGCCAGGCCTCTCTGTCCATCAACAACTCCCAGAGTCCACCCAAACCCATGTCCATCGAGTTGGTGATGCCATCCAACCATCTCATCCTCTGTCGTCCCCTTTTCCTCCTGCCGTCAATCTACTGGAGAAGAATGGAGAAGTAACTCCAGAAAGAATGAAGAAATGGAGCCAAAACAAAAACAATGCCCAGCTGTGGATGTGACTGGTGGAAGTAAAATCCAATGCTGTAAAGAACAATGTTCATAGGAACCTGCAATGTTAGGTCCATGAATCAAGGTAAGTTGGAAGTGGTCAAACAGGAGATGGCAAGAGTGAACATTGACATTTTAGGAAGCAGTGAACTGAAATGGAATGGAATGGGTGAATTTAACTCAGATGACCATTATATCTACTACTATGAGCAAGAATCCCTTAGAAGAAATGGAGTCGCCCTCATTGTCAACAAAAGAGTCTGAAATGCAGTACTCGCATGCAGTCTCAAAAATGACAGAATGATCTCTCTTTGTTTCCAAGGCAAACCATTCAATATCATGGTAATCCAAGTCTATGCCCCAATCAGTGACACTGAAGAAGCTGAAGTTGACCAGTTCTATGAAGACCTATAAGACCATCTAGAACTAACACCCAAATAGGATGTCCTTTTCATTATCAGGAACTGGCATGCAAAAGTAAGAAGTCAAGAGAAACCTGGAGTAACAGGCAAATTTGGCCTTGGAGAATAGAATGAGGCAGGGCAAAGGCTAACTGAGTTTTGCCAAGAGAACACATGGATCATAGGAAACACCCTCTTCCAACAACACAAGAGATAATTCTACACATGGGCATCAACAGATAGTCAGTATTGAAATCAGACTGATTATATTCTTTGCAGCCAAAGATGGAGAAACTCGATATAGTTAGCAAAAACAAGACCAGGAGCTGACTGTGGCTCAGATCATGAACTTCTTATTGCCAAATTCAGACTTGAAGAAAAGTAAGGAAGACCACTAGACCATTCAGGTATGACCTAAATCAAATTCCTTATACACTGGAAGTGACAAATATATTAAAGGGATTAGATCTGATAGAGAGAGTGCCTGAACTATGGACAGAGGTTTGTAATATTGTACAGGAGGCATTGATCAAGATCATCCCCAAGAAAAAGAAATGCAAAAAGGCAAAATGGTTGTCTGAGGAGGCCTTACAAATAGCTGAGAAAATGTGGTGCCATTCATGGGGTTGCAGAGTCAGACACGACTGAGTGACTGAATTGAACTGAACTGAACACTTGTTTTTTAATGCTAGTTTCAGAGCACTTTGAGTTGTAGCTCACTTAGTTGTCCCATGATTCCTCAAGGTAAATAAAGATCTGAAGGTAAAGAAGGACACATGATGGGCTTAGAGTCATGTGACTTGCAAATGGCTGACCTGATTTCTGAAGCACGGTGTTTTCAGTGTTCTCTGCATTCCATTTTGAGGTTTCTTCTTCTGATACAGCCTCCAGTAAAGGCTCAGAGCCTAGAGAAGATATTTGTTCTACAACAGCTCTCGGCTCCTCTGTCACCTGCTTCTGGCAGAGTTTTTTTTTTTTCCTTCTGTTGGTGTTTAAATATATGTCAAGAATACAAAGATTGAATAGGATTGAAGGGTAGCTGAAAGTGTCACCTCAGCATATGTGTTTTTGGCACAAAATTATATTGAATTTTTGCACAAATATTATATTGAATTTGGGGGGCACAAATATTATACTGATTTTTTTTTTTGAGAACTAGACACAGGAGAAACTCTAAAGACAGAACAGAAGCTACCCTTCTGTCAGAGACATTTACAGTGATGAAGGAAATCTCCATTTGTAAAGATGTCTTCCTCTCAGCAACAAAAAGAGAAAGATGTCTCTAAATCACAGAAGAATCTTGTCTACAGAGAAGACTTAAATCCCCATAACAAACCCAACCCTATTCTAGTTTAAGCTGCTTTCCGTATGAACTTCTCACATGTGCCCCTACCAACTTTCTTTAGCTGGAGATAGTATTTAAGGTAGTGGCTTGGGCCATCTCAGGAATTAGTTTTTCTCAGAGATGGCAGAGTTGGGGAAGAAACATTTCAAGTGCTTGTGGAAAGGTAGTGGAAAACTATAATGACTGAGTGATGTTCTAGCATCTGTCCTTGTGAGAAGTTCCCCTAAGAAGCAAGAAGTGAGCCCAAATGTCAGGCGCTTTCAGGAGACTGACTAGCAAAAAAATTCCACCAAAAATTTCTGCCTAAGAGACTCTGAGACTCTTATAGAACTTTGAATGATTGTTGTGGTATTATCTTGGGCTGTTTTAAAAATCTGTTATGGTCTCACAGTGGAAAGAATATTTACTGGGTCATAGATTGGTGTCAAAGATGAAGGCTTTATGGGAACAATTTTTGATCTTGTTTCTGCTATCCAGAAGGTTTTCATTTGGTTATTTTCCAGTTTGCTAATGAACATTTTCTCAATTGTTTTATTTCTCATTCGTTGAGATTAGGATCCAGAGCAGACAGAAGAGGGGCTTCCCTAGTGGTCAATGGTTAAGAATTTTCCTGCCAGTGCAGGGGGTTATTAATACTGTCTTTCAGCAGAAAATTCCAGACATACTTAGGTGGTAAAGACCACCTTTATTTTGTACTCATTTTTGGTGAATTTGTTGTATCTATCAATATTCTCTTTGGTGGGGGACATTACTCTTATTTCTGCTGTAACTGCAATGATATCAGGCTCAAATGGAGAGCTGAGTAACAGGCAACAGTGATTCCCAAAGAGAATCAAGTTTCAGGAAAGGTTGGGATGGCAGGTATTAGTGCTGGGCTTCTAGTGGAGACCCCTGGGTTTGCAGGCTGCAGCACTGGAGTGCTCTCAGCCATACTTGGGCTGACATTCTTGCTTCTCTGTGTGAGCCTCCAGATTTTATCTCAGTGAAGTCCATATTTTAGTGTACAGTATGAGGGGCTCTTCTTAAGCTCTTAGTGCCTCTAGGGGTGAATGATGGGGCTTGCTGGAAGTGTAACAGTGAGCCTTTGTGTTCTTGAGAACTGATCCTTCTATTCTGATCTGATCATTCTACTCATAATTCTTCAGTTAAATAAACAGTGGTCTCTTACTTCTCTATAGTAGATGAAGTTTTCCGTGACCTTGTGGAAGGTGAGGCAATTGGTGCAGCCTGTGAACTTGAGGGTCCGTGTGTGTAGAACAAGACAGGAGCATTGGAGTTTGATGTTATATCCATTTGAGGAACAGGGACAACTTTCTGTAAATATCCTGATCAGGCACTAGTTTGCTGAGCAGAGAATGTTTGTTAGTTTTGTTTCACATTTGATGTTTTGACGTCTCCTTTTCTTCCTCTTGTGTGTGGGTTCCTCAACATTTGACAGACAGAAGAGAGCTATCAAAGCAAGCCCATCAGTTGTTTACCCTGGCTGTATTAGTAAGGCGGGATTGCTTAAAAGGAAAAGCTTATTCTGAAGTTGAGTTCCAGAAAGATTTCCAGACTTTTGGCATTTTGTCTTTTGAGAGAGTGTGCAGGAAGTGGTGTTGAGGCCCAAGGTGTTTACTTTTGGTATCTTGGATTTGTGTTGAGTGTTTGATTTTCTTTGATCAGGGAGAAAGGGACTTTTAAGGGTTGACTGGAGAGAAGTAGGTTGTGGCTGGAGTGGTCATTTGGCAGGGTGAGCAACTGTTGCAGGTGTTTTTTTTTTTGTTTTTTTTTTTTTGTCTTTAGTTTTGGGAAAGAAAATTGCTTTCTTTAGAAATTTGCTTTATTAGCTTTTGGAAAGAAACTTGCTTCAAAGTCCCCCAATTCATTGGTTTACAATTTTAATTTTTGCCTTAGGGAAGAGAGAATTTGTAACATTTCTCCTCTATCAGCACCTTCGATGTGTAACTGATGGTGAACCACAGAAGACATTGTTTTTTCAGCTTGAGTTCTGCCATGTTTAATTTTTGACTCTGAGGAACATCCCAGCTTCTCAGGGATAGAGACATATTGACACAATGTCCCCAGGGGCTGAGAGACTGGCAACCTCCCAAGCCTGGTTTCCTTGTAATACTCCTGCGACGCTGGGCTCTCTTTTCCTGTTGTACTGACACATGTAGGTCAAGGTGGGAAAGAGTAGGTATGCTTGTGCCAGTGTCTCAGTTCATAAAGATTCTTAAAGCAGAAGATGGTAAGAGTGTGTCTCCTACACATGAGCCATCTTGACTTTCTGTTGGGCTGGGATGTTGAATGTAGAAGGGACAGGGTAGGTTACAGCAGGGCTTATTTATATGGAAGCAAATTTCTTATCCTTCTTCTGCCGTCTTTTCCCCTTAGGCTAAGAATGACAGTATTGTGCCAGATGAGTTCTAAAGTATTGGTTATAATGTTTATTGAGCTTCCAGAGTGTACTAGGCACAATGTATTGAGCTTTATTGTCTTTGAATGTAAAATTTTGACTTCAGGTTAAAACTGTTGTCTTCTAGAAGATAGAAAATGTTTATCTTTTTTTAGATTAGCCATGGATGTAGCATTTTGTCAAGTACCTTTTTAACATGCTAGTAATAAAAGTAAAACTTGTGTTAAGAAAAGCACATATGGCTTGCGTTTCTAATTAAGGCTTTTTCCTTTTAGGAAGGCACCAGGGTCGTTCAGCCTATATTTTTGGGGAAAATGATTAATTATGTTGAAAACTCCAATCTCACGGATTCTGCCGCTTTGCATGAAGCCTATGGTTATGCAGCAGGGCTGAGCGCCAGCGTGCTCGTGTGGGCCATTCTGCACCACTTGTACTTCTATCACATGCAGCGCGTGGGGATGAGGCTGAGAGTAGCCGTGTGCCATATGATCTACCGCAAGGTGAGTGTCACGGGGTGTGTGTCATCCTCCCCTGAAGGATCAGGAACATTTAGGGAAAGTTTTCTATAAATTAAACGTCTTGTAACTGGGATCATTTACACCTTATTGGAGAAGGCAATGGCAACCCACTCCAGTACTCTTGCCTAGAAAATCCCATGGATGGAAGAGCCTAGTGGGCTGCAGTCCATGGGGTCGCTAAGACATGACTGAGCAACTTCACTTTCACTTTTCACTTTCATGCATTGGAGAAGGAAATGGCAACCCACTCCAGTGTTCTTGCCTGGAGAATCCCAGGGACGGGGGAGCCTGGTGGGTTGCCACCTCTGGGGTTGCACAGAGTCGGACACGACTGAAGTGACTTAGCAGCAGCAGCAGCAGAGAAGGTTGTTATTTGAATCAAGCCAAGTTTGTTGTCATTTAAGCAAACTTTACCAAAATACAATGAAAAATTTTCTATTGAGATCAGGTCAGGGCTGCCTTTGATGACTTTTAGCCATAGGCTGTTGCATAATATGGACTAAATTTGTAACAAAATTAAAAATTAAGTATCAAAAGTATCAAATTGATTTTTGATGTTTTTGTGCCTGTCTCATAGTGGTATTTATGGAAATTTTGTTGTTGTTTTTCATTAAAACCTTCATTTACATCAAAGTTGTATTTGACACTGAACTTCAGTGATTGGATCTATTAAAAAAAATCTAAGAGAACAGAATATATTTGAAAAAGGGATTATATTTTTATATGGCCCATCTAATCATATTCAGTAAAACTTTGTTAACTAAAGAAAAAATAAATAGAATCCATGCCAAATACAGACTCACTATATTCTATAGTTATGATTAATTAGTATTTAAGAAAATAGTTTGATATGTGGGATAAAGCTTGAAATTTTCCATTGTCTTTGGTAATTTTGGAGAGAACATGTTGCTGTTCATTCAAGTTATTTTCATAATACAATAATTGTTTTTTGTCTTTGGTTTGCAATATAGCAGTTTTAATAAGACCTGATTGATGTATTCAGTGACTTTGTATTGAGAAATGCCATAAAATTATTTCATAGTTTACCCTGGTCTTAGCTAGTGTAAAAGTAGTAAGGATTTCAGGTGTCTTTAAAAGAAATTGCCACAGATACACCACATCAAGAACTGAAAGGCTCTGTATAAACTTATTCCTGGGTATCTTGTTGCTCTGGGTTGTTTGCTTTAAAAAAAGTCCTATTTAACTATATTATATATTTGAAATTTGCTGAGTAGATCTTAAGTGTTCTCACCTCATACACACAAAATGATAACTACATGAGATAATGAATATGTTAATTGGTTTTGCTGCAAAAATAATTTCTCAATGTGTATTTTTAATAAAACATCATATTGCAGAGCTTAAATATATATAATTTTTATTAAAAATAAAATCCTTATTGAAAGCTAAAATTAAAAAATTTAAATTAGAACTATTGCTTCTTTCACCTACTTGCTTCTTATCTAGAGCTTTTGTTTCTTGAAAACACTTTTCTTGGCAAAATGTAAGGTGTCTTTTCCTCATCTTTCCTTGAGATATGAGGCAGAGTGTTGTTAATCTTGGGGCTTTGTGAACCCAGAGCCCTGGTGTTTCTCTGTCTGTATATAGCTACAACATCTAAGCCAGTTTCCTCCTGGGTGACATGGAAATGGCAGTGGTGCCTGTACACTCTAGTCAGGGATCTTGCTTGTCACTCATCATCTTTGTTATTCTCTTGTACCTTCCACCATTTAGGAGACAAATACTTAAATTTACCCCCAAAATTAGCTAGATGTTTGTCTTTCTAGATCATGCTTAGCTCCGGTTTAAGTATGCATGAAATATCACCAGAACTGCACTGTGGAAACCTTAAGTTAGACTTGAGGTGATAGTTCAGTTATAAAGCATCCTTGTTACTGCACAGGTGAGCCATTGTTTACATATTTGTTTTTTCTTTTCCCATAATATGTTGAAGCGTTGCCTTTGGGAAATCCAATCTGACCTGACACATGAGCTTGTGTGAATGTAAACATCTCCCAAGGTGTTTTTTTGCTGGCTTGAATATACCTAAAAGAATTTCCCCTATAGGAAGTTAGGAATCATGGAGGTTAAACCATGGACATAATCTGAAATTCAAGAACTGTGGGAAAGACAAATCTGCTCGTGCCCAGCTTTGCATCTAGAGTCCTACTGAGGTGCAGAAATAAGACACTTCTTCTCTGCGGATCATAGGTGGGCTGATTCTTTAGGGCAAAGCTGGTGCTGCTGAGCAGCTCTGAAAGGCCTCTCTGAACATCTGTGATTCATTCTCATGCCCCATCTCCTGATCGCTGGACCTGGGGAGAAGTCAGGACAAGTGCTAGAAATGGGATGGTTGCTAAGTTCATAGTCATAGTGTGTCTACACCATGGATTCCAGGCTTGGGCAGGTTTTAAGGAGATCACTGAGGCTGTACATTTGCACTTCCTAAGATGGCCCATTCAGCATTTTAGTGCTCTTTTCAGCTGAACTTGCAATTACCTTATGGGAGGTATCATATGTAAAGAGACTTGTCATTTCCACAGTTTTGGTAAACTCACTTTTGACTTTTGACCATTGATTTTTAAAAATTGTGGTAAAATATACAGACATAAAATTTACAATTTTAACTCATTTTAGGCATACTATTTAGTGACATTAGGTACATTTACATTGTTGTGGAAACATCAGTGCTATGCAGAACTTTTTCATCTGTCCAAAGCTTTTTTCATCTTCCAGAACGATCCAGAACTTTTTCATCTTCCCAAACTATTCCTCTGAACCCATTAAATACTAACTCTCCAGCCCCCTCTGTTCAACAGCTATCACCATTCTCCTCTCTATGCATTTGACTCTAGGTCTTCTAGGTGCTTCATGTAAGTGGAGTCATACAATGTTTGTCATTTTGTAACTGGCCTTTGTCATGGAGCACAATGTCTTCAATATTCATTGATGTTGGAGTAGGTGTCAGAATTTAATTTCATTTTAGGTTGAATAATATTTCATTATAATATTCTGATAAAACATGCTCTATTGGAGAAGGGAATGGCAAACCACTTCAGTATTCTTGCCTTGAGAACCCCATGAACATTATGAAAAGGCAAAAAAGATAGGACACTGAAAGATGAACTCCCCAGGTCAGTAGGTGCATGATATACTACTGGAGTTCAGTTCAGTCACTCAGTCTTATCCGACTCTGTGACCCCGAGAACTGCAGCACGCCAGGCCTCTCTGTCCATCAACAACTCCCAGAGTCCACCCAAACCCATGTCCATCGAGTTGGTGATGCCATCCAACCATCTCATCCTCTGTCGTCCCCTTTTCCTCCTGCCGTCAATCTACTGGAGAAGAATGGAGAAGTAACTCCAGAAAGAATGAAGAAATGGAGCCAAAACAAAAACAATGCCCAGCTGTGGATGTGACTGGTGGAAGTAAAATCCAATGCTGTAAAGAACAATGTTCATAGGAACCTGCAATGTTAGGTCCATGAATCAAGGTAAGTTGGAAGTGGTCAAACAGGAGATGGCAAGAGTGAACATTGACATTTTAGGAAGCAGTGAACTGAAATGGAATGGAATGGGTGAATTTAACTCAGATGACCATTATATCTACTACTATGAGCAAGAATCCCTTAGAAGAAATGGAGTCGCCCTCATTGTCAACAAAAGAGTCTGAAATGCAGTACTCGCATGCAGTCTCAAAAATGACAGAATGATCTCTCTTTGTTTCCAAGGCAAACCATTCAATATCATGGTAATCCAAGTCTATGCCCCAATCAGTGACACTGAAGAAGCTGAAGTTGACCAGTTCTATGAAGACCTATAAGACCATCTAGAACTAACACCCAAATAGGATGTCCTTTTCATTATCAGGAACTGGCATGCAAAAGTAAGAAGTCAAGAGAAACCTGGAGTAACAGGCAAATTTGGCCTTGGAGAATAGAATGAGGCAGGGCAAAGGCTAACTGAGTTTTGCCAAGAGAACACATGGATCATAGGAAACACCCTCTTCCAACAACACAAGAGATAATTCTACACATGGGCATCAACAGATAGTCAGTATTGAAATCAGACTGATTATATTCTTTGCAGCCAAAGATGGAGAAACTCGATATAGTTAGCAAAAACAAGACCAGGAGCTGACTGTGGCTCAGATCATGAACTTCTTATTGCCAAATTCAGACTTGAAGAAAAGTAAGGAAGACCACTAGACCATTCAGGTATGACCTAAATCAAATTCCTTATACACTGGAAGTGACAAATATATTAAAGGGATTAGATCTGATAGAGAGAGTGCCTGAACTATGGACAGAGGTTTGTAATATTGTACAGGAGGCATTGATCAAGATCATCCCCAAGAAAAAGAAATGCAAAAAGGCAAAATGGTTGTCTGAGGAGGCCTTACAAATAGCTGAGAAAAGAAGAGAAGCTAAAGGCACAGGAGCAAAGGAAAGATACACCCATCTGGATGCAGAGTTCCAAAGAACAGCAAGGAGAGATAAGAAAGCCTTCCTCAGTGATCAGTGCAAAGAAATAGAGGAAAACAACAGAATGGGAAAGACTAGAGAGCTCTTCAAGAAAATTAGAGACAACCAAGGAACATTTCATGTAAAGATGGGCACAATAAATGACAGAAATGGTATGAACCTAACAGAAGCAGAAAATATTAAGAAGAGGTGGCAAGAACACACAGAAGAACTGTACAAAAAAGATCTTCATGTCTCAGATAACCCCAATGGTGTGATCACTCACCTAGACCCAGATATCCTGGAATGTGAAATCAAGTAGGCCTTAGGAAGCATCTCTGCAAACAAAGCTAGTGGGGGTGACAGAATTCCAGCTGAGCTATTTCAAATCCTGAAAGATGATACTGTGAAAGTGCTGCATTCAATATGCCAGCAAATTTGGAAAACTCAGCAGTGGCCACAGGACTGGAAAAGGTCTGTTTTCATTCCAATCCCAGAGAAAGGCAAGGCAAAGAATGCTCAAACTACCATACAAGTGCACTTATCTCATATGCTAGCAAAGTAATCCTCAAAATTCTCCAGGCCAGGTTTCAATGGTACGTGAACCATGAAATTCCACATATTCATGCTGAATTTAGAAAAGGCAGAGGAACCAGAGATCAAATTGCCAACATGTATTAGATCATCGAAAAAGCAAGAGAGTTCCAGAAAAACGTATTTCTGCTTTATTGACTATGCCAAAGCCTTTGACTGTGAGGATCACAACAAACTGTGGAAAATTCTGAAAGAGATGGAAATACCAGATCACCTGACCTGCCTCCTGACAAACTTACATGCAGGTCAAGAAGCAACAGTTAGAACTGGACATGGGACAGAATGGTTCCAAATTGGGAAAAGAGCACATCAAGGCTGTATATGTCACCCTGCTTATTTAACTTCTATGCAGAGTACATCATGAGAAATGCTGGGCTGGGAGAAGCACAAGCTGGAATCAAGACTGCTGGGAGAAATATCAATAACCTCAGATATGCAGATGACACCACCCTTATGGTGGAAAGTGAAGAAGAACTAAAGAGCCTCTTGATGAAAGTGAAAGAGGAGAGTGAAAAAGTTGGCTTAAAGCTCAACATTCAGAAGACTAAGATCATGGCATCTGGTCCCATCACTTCATGGCAAATAGATGTGGAAACAATGGAAACAGTTTCAGACTTTTTTTTTTGGGGGGGGGGATGCTCCAAAATCACTGCAGATGGTGACTGCAGCCATGAAATTAAAAGATGCTTCCTCCTTGGAAGAAAAGCTATGACCAACCTAGAGAGCATATTAAATAGCAGAGACATTACTTTGCCACCAAAAGTCCATCTAGTCAAGGCTATGGTTTTTCCAGTACTTATGTATGAGTGTGAAAGTTGGACTATTAAGAAAGCTGAGCACCAAAGAATTGATGCTTTTGAACTGTGGTGTTGGAGAAGACTCTTGAGAGTCCCTTGGACTGCAAAGAGATCCAACCAGTCCTTCCAAAAGGAAATCAGTTCTGAATATTCACTGGAAGTACTGATGCTGAAACTGAAACTCCAGTACTTTGGTGACCTGATGTGAAGAACTGACTCACTGGAAAATACCCTGATGCTGGGAATGACTGAAGGCGGGAGAAGGGGAGGACAGAGGATGAGGTGGTTGGATGACATCACCAACTGTATGGTTGTGAGTCTGAGTAAGCTCCAGGAGTTGGTGTTGGACAGAGAAGGTTGGTGTGCTGTACTCAGTGGGGTTGCAAAGAGTTGGACATGCCTGACCAACTAAACTGGACTGACAATATTCCGTTACGGATATCTATAACATTCTGTGTATCCATTCATCTGTTAGTGGATACTTGTTTTGTTTCTACCTTTTGACTATTGTAAATGTCGCTGCTATGAACACAAGTTCATTCATTCAATTATTTTGAGTACATTCCTGGAAGTGGAATTGCTATATTATATACCCTGCTTATTTAATTTATATGTAGAGTACATCATGAGAAATGCTGGACTGGAAGAAACACAAGCTGGAATCAAGATTGCCGGGAGAAATATCAATAACCTCAGATATGCAGATGACACCATCCTTATGGCAGAAAGTGAAGAGGAACTAAAAGCCTCTTGATGAAAGTGAAAGAGGAGAGTGAAAAAGTTGGCTTAAAGCTCAACATTCAGAAAATGAAGGTCATAGCATCTGATCCCATCACTTCAGGGAAATAGATGGGGAAAGAGTGGAAACAGTGGCTGACTTTATTTTTGGGGGCTCCAAAATCACAGCAGATGGTGACTGCAGCCATGAAATCAAAAGACGCTTACTCCTTGGAAGGAAAGTTATGACCAACCTAGATAGTATATTCAAAAGCAGAGATATTACTTTGCCAATAAAGGTCTGACTAGTCAAGGCTGTGGTTTTTCCAGTAATCATGTATGGATGTGAGAGTTGGACTGTGATGAAAGCTGAGTGGTGAAGAATTGATGCTTTTGAACTGTGGTGTTGGAGAAGACTCTTGAGAGTCCTTTGGACTGCAAGGAGATCCAACCAGTCCATTCTAAAGGAGATCGGTCTATCCCTTGGACTGCAAAGAGATCCAACCAGTCCTTCCAAAAGGAAATCAGTTCTGAATATTCACTGGAAGTACTGATGCTGAAACTGAAACTCCAGTACTTTGGTGACCTGATGTGAAGAACTGACTCACTGGAAAATACCCTGATGCTGGGAATGACTGAAGGCGGGAGAAGGGGAGGACAGAGGATGAGGTGGTTGGATGACATCACCAACTGTATGGTTGTGAGTCTGAGTAAGCTCCAGGAGTTGGTGTTGGACAGAGAAGGTTGGTGTGCTGTACTCAGTGGGGTTGCAAAGAGTTGGACATGCCTGACCAACTAAACTGGACTGACAATATTCCGTTACGGATATCTATAACATTCTGTGTATCCATTCATCTGTTAGTGGATACTTGTTTTGTTTCTACCTTTTGACTATTGTAAATGTCGCTGCTATGAACACAAGTTCATTCATTCAATTATTTTGAGTACATTCCTGGAAGTGGAATTGCTATATTATATACCCTGCTTATTTAATTTCTATGCAGAGTACATCATGAGAAATGCTGGACTGGAAGAAACACAAGCTGGAATCAAGATTGCCGGGAGAAATATCAATAACCTCAGATATGCAGATGACACCATCCTTATGGCAGAAAGTGAAGAGGAACTAAAAGCCTCTTGATGAAAGTGAAAGAGGAGAGTGAAAAAGTTGGCTTAAAGCTCAACATTCAGAAAATGAAGGTCATAGCATCTGATCCCATCACTTCAGGGAAATAGATGGGGAAAGAGTGGAAACAGTGGCTGACTTTATTTTTGGGGGCTCCAAAATCACAGCAGATGGTGACTGCAGCCATGAAATCAAAAGACGCTTACTCCTTGGAAGGAAAGTTATGACCAACCTAGATAGTATATTCAAAAGCAGAGATATTACTTTGCCAATAAAGGTCTGACTAGTCAAGGCTGTGGTTTTTCCAGTAATCATGTATGGATGTGAGAGTTGGACTGTGATGAAAGCTGAGTGGTGAAGAATTGATGCTTTTGAACTGTGGTGTTGGAGAAGACTCTTGAGAGTCCTTTGGACTGCAAGGAGATCCAACCAGTCCATTCTAAAGGAGATCGGTCTTGGGTGTTCATTGGAAGAATGATGCTAAAGCTGAAACTCCAGTACTTTGGCCACCTCATGTGAAGAGTTGACTCACTGGAAAAGACTCTGATGCTGGGATGGATTGGGGGCAGGAGGAAAAGGTGACGACAGAGGATGAGATGGCTGGATGGCATCACCAACTTGATGGATGTGCTTTTGAGTGAACTCCAGGAGTTGGTGATGGACAGGGGGGCCTGGTGTGCTGCAATTCATGGTATTGCAAAGAGTCAGACACGACTGAGCAACTGAACTGATGCCCATTCTATGTTTAGTTATTTTAGGACCTGCCATATTCTCTTCCATCATGCCTACATTGTTTTACATTGAGCATTGATTTTTTAAGTTTAACTTGATTAAACGGAACTTTAAAAAAATAGGATGATAGTTGTTTTTTAAAATATTGTGTTGGTTTCTGCCATACAGCAACATGAATCAGCCATAGGTACACATATGTCCCCTTTCTCTAGGACCTCAATTCCATCTCCTACATGATCCTAACCCCTCTAGGTTGTCACAGAATGCTGAAATGTTTTTATGAGCCTTGAGTTTCTGTTTGGATCCAAATAGTGGTCTGTTGAATCAGGTCATGGTGTCTGTTCAGGTTCCTCAGCTCTCTAGGGTATTTTTCAGAACTTCTTACCAAATAAAGGCATTGTGCAGTACAAGCTGTGTTTTCTGTAAAGTCAGCAGACTAGCATTGATTGTGCAGTACAAGCTGTGTTTTCTGTAAGGTCAGCAGACTAGCATTAAGAACACAGTTTCCTCATAGGAAGAATATTTTGACCATTATTCTTATTCATTTTAGAATAAAGAAACTAAGCCCAAAATGTTTAAATAATTTCACACAGAGAATTAATAGTCCATTCCAGATTTATATTCTAAGTCATCTTCTTTCTTTCCTGAAGACAGCCTCCCCACTCTCATCTAATTTGGCTCAAAATTACTTTTTTGGTTCCTAAGGCCCCCTGAGGTGAAGACTGATTCATTTGAAAAGATGCTAGCAAAGATTGAAGGTGGGAGGAGAAGGGGATGACAGAGGATGAGATGGATGAATGGCATCACCAACTCAATGGACATGAGTTTGAGTAAACTCCATGAGTTGGTGATGGACAGGAAGGCCTGGCGTGCCATGGGGTTGCAAAGAGTTGGACACAACCGAGTGACTGAACTAAACTGAAAGTCTAAACCTACATTCTTTATACTTCAGACGGGTCCAAGATCATTGAGAAACAGGGGTGGGGGACTTGCTTCTATCTCCTGCTCTTCCCTTTGCTGTCCTTGTGGGCGGGGCTGCCACCACATTGAGGACACGAAGGATCAATGAGGGTCCCTAGAGCCCTGTTGTCTCAGTCCTCCTGCTCTTCCTGACACAAGACCCCATGGAAACATTCCATTTTGTTGTGGTCTAACAGTGACTTGGTATCACCACAGGAATTCAGTTCTCTGTTTTTCTTTATCTTTTTTTCTTCTTCTCATTTCAGACACTTCGCCTGAGTACCTCGGCCATGGGGAAGACCACCACAGGTCAGATAGTCAACCTGCTGTCCAACGATGTGAACAGGTTTGACCAGGTAAGTTGCCCCTGAGGAATCCTCTTCCATTTCCTGTCCTACTCACTGGGTTAAGCTTATTGGGATGCCAGGCGCCAGGGTTCGGCATCAGTCAGGATTCTGTTGGGGACATAAGACAAGGGTTCTTTTTATCTAATGCTCCTTTCTTCTGCATGCAACTTAGATGTAACCACGTGTGTTCTGTAGATGAGAGTTTGGCTTTCCTAGGGTTGCCTGCAACATAACTACAATAGTAAGTAAGTGGCAGTGTTCTCGCCCAACTTGTTTAGTACACCTAAGGGCCCTCCTGGCGTGGCCCTTCTTGGCACATAGTATTAGTGTTGTTGTCTTCCTCCTCCTTTGGATGATGAAGGGCTGGTGGGCAGGGATTATTTTATCCTTTGTGCCCTGTTCAGTGCCTTCTGCATAGGGACCCTGTGAGGAATAATATCAAGTTAGTGGTCCCTAGATAGATACAACCTAGTCCCCACTTTCCCCCCTTCCCACAGTCTTTTATTCCTGTTGACTTTATGGATAGATCAGATTATCCAGAGCGTTGTAGCTGTCAGTCAGATCTGTATTGCACTATACACTTCTCTTTCAGTTATTCATTCATCAGACATGAAGTAAGACCATTGTTCACTTTCAGGGATGAATAAGATTTAGTTTCTCTCCCTGGAGAAGCCACAGCCTGCCAGGAAGGTAAATGCACAAGTAATTACTGAAGAGAGTGTCATAATCTAAGCTTTCCTGGGGTGCTGGGAAAAATGGGGGCTGTATGTTGGAGTAGAGAGAGTTTGGCGAAGCCCTGAGCTCATCTGTGTTGCAGGGAAAATTTAGAGTTTGCTCCCAGTGCTGCTGGTACAGTTGTCCCTGGATGTTCCTCTGCACACAGTCCTATGCTGTCCTGGAACAGCATCATCTGGGTGAACAGCATCATCTGGGTGAACACTTGGATTTCTGTTTCAGCAGATTTAAAACCCACTGAGATAATTTCATTCCAATCCCTAAGAAAGGCAGTGCCAAAGAATGCTCAAACTACTGCACAATTGCTCTCATCTCACATGCTAGTAATGTTCAAAATTCTCCAAGCCAGGCTTCAACAATACGTGAACTTTGAAATTCCAGATGTTCAAATTGGTTTTAGAAAAGACAGAGGAACCAGAGATCAAATTGCCAACATCTGCTGGATCATAAAAAAAGCAAGAGAGCTCCAGAAGAACATTTATTTCTGCTTTATTGACTATGCCAAAGCCTTTGACTGAGTGGATCACAATAAACTGTGGAAAATTCTGAAAGAGATGGGAATACCAGATCACCTGACCTGCCTCTTGAGAAACCTGTACGCAGGTCACAAAGTAACAGTTAGAACTGGATATGGAACAACAGATTGGTTCCAAATAGGAAAAGGAGTACGTCAAGGTTGTATATTGTCACCCTGCTTATTTAACTTCTATGCAGAGTACGTCAGGTGAAAAGCTGGGCTGGAGGAAGCACAAGCTGGAATCAAGATTGCTGGGAGAAATATCAATAACCTCAGATATGCAGATGACACCACTCTTATGGCAGAAAGTGAAGAAAAACTAAAGAGCCTCTTGATGAAAGTGAAAGAGGAGAGTGAAAAAGTTGGCTTAAAGCTCAGCATTCAGAAAACTAAGATCATGGCATCTGGTCCCATCACTTCATGGCAAATAGATGTGGAAACAATGAAAACAGTGACAGACTTTTTTTTGGGGGGGGGAGTGGGGCTCCAAAATGACTGCAAATGGTGAGTGCAGCCATGAACTTAAAAGACATTTACTCCTTGGCCGTAAAGTTATGACCAACCTAGACAGCTTATTCAAAAGTAGAGACATTACTTTGCCAACAAAGTTCTGTCTAGTCAAAGCTATGGTTTTTCCAGTAGTTATGTATGGATGTGAGAGTTGGACTATAAAGAAAGCTGAGCACTGAAGAAGTGATGCTTTTGAACTGTGGTATTGGAGAAGACTCTTCAGAGTCCCTTAGACTGCAAGGAGATCCAACCAGTCCGTCCTAAAAGGAGATCAGTCCTGAGTGTTCATTGGAAGGACTGACGTTGAAACTGAAACTCCAATACTTTGGCCACCTGATGTGAAGAACTGACTCACTGGAAAAGACCCTGATTCTGGGAAAGATTGAAGGCAGGAGAAGGGGACGATAGAGGATGAGATGGTTGGATGGCATCACTGACTCAATGGACATGAGTTTGGGTAAATTCTGGGAGTTGGTGATGGACAGGGAGCCGTGGCGTGCTGCAGTCCATGGGGTCACAAAGAGTCGGACTGAGAAACTGAACTGAACTAAACTGAAATAATTTCTGTTTAAGTTCCTTTCTTTTCCTTCAGACCAGATTGTTTCTACACTGTGTCCTTGGTTTTGTTTTTATACCATCCTAAGATGGCTTTGTCTTTTTCTTTTAAGGTAATGATGTTCTTGCACTATCTGTGGGTGGGGCCACTGCAGGCTATTGCAGTGACCACCCTGCTCTGGATGGAAGTAGGAATCCCATGTCTTGCTGGGATGGCAGTTCTCATTATTCTTCTGCTGGTGCAAAGCTGCTTTGGGATGTTTTTTTCATCACTTCGGTAAGAGAAACACAGGTTTAAAAAATTGGTAACATCCACAGTCTGTTCCATGGTTTTGTTTTTTCTAAGCAAGATATCTCCTCTACTCTCCTCTGTGCATGTGTTGTACACCCTTCAGGCTAAGGCAGTGGTGGCTCCAGCTTTAAACTGAAGCCTGACCTTGAAACAGGAAAAGTAAAGACATTTTCTGGACCCTCCCAACACTGTTCCCAAATAGAGTACCTATGTTGAAGTTATTTAAATGTTATTAAATAGTAATAACCCTATAGGCTCGATTTTAGATGCATATAGTTTTGTTATGCTTGTGTTACAGTGATTTTCAGGTATGCATGTTCATGCCTCGTTTTTAATTCAGTGTTTCCATTAATCTTTAAGTGCCCAAGTACAAAGTCAATCTCAATTATGTCTTTAAAAAGCCCCACATTCCTAGCAACGTATGAGACAGAAAAGTAACTGGTGATGTAGGGCCCGATGGCAATGAGTTAGACCTGAAACAGATCCCAGAGGGTTGGAGGTAGTTGCTGTCTAAGTTATCAGGTAATGGAGGGGATGTGTTCTTTGAAGCTAGTTGAGTTCTTTTGTGTGTGTGTGTGTGTGTGTGTGTGTGTGTGTGTGTATGTGGGTATGCGTCTGCATGTGCCTTTATGTGTGGTATTTTTCTCTATTTGGAATTTTCTTTCCCGTCTTTGCTATGTAAAGATGTTCCTTATCCTTCAAGGCTCTGTTCCATTACTACGAGGTCTCTGAAGCTTTTCTTGTTCTCCTTTCCCTGTGGAATTAACAGCCCCATTTTTTCTGTTGCTCAACACTTTGCTCCTATTTTATTATAGCACAGACATGGTATTCTGTTAGATTCCTTTTGGCTTCCCCCCAGCTGTGACATTTTTCTGCAGATGGTTTGTATCTGACTCATTTCAGGTCTTTGTTAGCCAATACTGCAAGTTCTCGAAGGTACTCCTTGAATTAGGCTGAATGGTTGACTTCCTAGTTTCTTTGTCTCCACTTGCACTTTGAGTTGGAGCTGCCTGTGTTGTCATCACAAAAGAGCTGTAGGGAATCACTGATCCCTGGTCCCTCCCTGTGCCCCCTGCTGCTGCTATGGAAAGTTGAGCTGTGGTCACTAAGGCTCATCTCTCACATCTGTCCCCTCAGGAGTAAAACTGCAGCACTCACAGATGACAGGATCAGGAAAATGAGTGAAGTTATAACTGGCATCAGAACAATAAAAATGTATGCTTGGGAAAAGTCATTTGCAGACCTTATTACCACATCGAGAAGGTAAGTTTTTGTATATATCACACCAAGTTTTGTACTCCCCTCACCACCCATTTTTACTAAATGTAGAAGTTTTACCAAGTTTTTACATGAAGGTGAATTTGCATCTTCATACTAGGCACTCCACCCCACTATCTCCCCCCGCCCCTGTCACATGTGGTAAGAGGGTTAAATAGAATAGTGGAGACATCATTTTAACCTGCTTTTCCATTTACCATCTTTTGAAAGGAAAAATCATATATTCATACTATGAAAAAATGAAATTCCAAGTATTTCTTCTACCCCAAATTCCAGTAAGCAGTGCTTATGTTAGTATTTGAAACAATGGCATTCAGAATAAAATTGTAATTTACGTTGATGGAGCACAAATGAAGAGATTATAAATCTCAAGAGTTTGGGTGTACATATGTGGAGCTGGACTACATGGACCACTATTATTTATTTCAAATGGAAGCATGAAAATACTGTTCCTTTTTGCTTTGCTTTATTATTTTTAGAATTTTTTTCAGTCTTTCATTTCAACGTCTGATGAGTATTTCTACTTCAGCACAATCTATTTGGAATTTTCTTTCCCGTCTTTGCTATGTAAAGATGTTCCTTATCCTTCAAGGCTCTGTTCCATTACTACGAGGTCTCTGAAGCTTTTCTTGTTCTCCTTTCCCTGTGGAATTAACAGCCCCATTTTTTCTGTTGCTCAACACTTTGCTCCTATTTTATTATAGCACAGACATGGTATTCTGTTAGATTCCTTTTGGCTTCCCCCCAGCTGTGACATTTTTCTGCAGATGGTTTGTATCTGACTCATTTCAGGTCTTTGTTAGCCAATACTGCAAGTTCTCGAAGGTACTCCTTGAATTAGGCTGAATGGTTGACTTCCTAGTTTCTTTGTCTCCACTTGCACTTTGAGTTGGAGCTGCCTGTGTTGTCATCACAAAAGAGCTGTAGGGAATCACTGATCCCTGGTCCCTCCCTGTGCCCCCTGCTGCTGCTATGGAAAGTTGAGCTGTGGTCACTAAGGCTCATCTCTCACATCTGTCCCCTCAGGAGTAAAACTGCAGCACTCACAGATGACAGGATCAGGAAAATGAGTGAAGTTATAACTGGCATCAGAACAATAAAAATGTATGCTTGGGAAAAGTCATTTGCAGACCTTATTACCACATCGAGAAGGTAAGTTTTTGTATATATCACACCAAGTTTTGTACTCCCCTCACCACCCATTTTTACTAAATGTAGAAGTTTTACCAAGTTTTTACATGAAGGTGAATTTGCATCTTCATACTAGGCACTCCACCCCACTATCTCCCCCCGCCCCTGTCACATGTGGTAAGAGGGTTAAATAGAATAGTGGAGACATCATTTTAACCTGCTTTTCCATTTACCATCTTTTGAAAGGAAAAATCATATATTCATACTATGAAAAAATGAAATTCCAAGTATTTCTTCTACCCCAAATTCCAGTAAGCAGTGCTTATGTTAGTATTTGAAACAATGGCATTCAGAATAAAATTGTAATTTACGTTGATGGAGCACAAATGAAGAGATTATAAATCTCAAGAGTTTGGGTGTACATATGTGGAGCTGGACTACATGGACCACTATTATTTATTTCAAATGGAAGCATGAAAATACTGTTCCTTTTTGCTTTGCTTTATTATTTTTAGAATTTTTTTCAGTCTTTCATTTCAACGTCTGATGAGTATTTCTACTTCAGCACAGGATATTTACACTTCTCTGGCCCTACCCTGTCACCTCTCACCTTTGTACCTTGTTGGGGCCCTCTGCTGGGAATACACTCTCATCTTCCTTCTTCTCTGGCCTCTGCCAGCCCTGACTGACTCCAGCTCATCTTCTCAGGGTCCACACCCATGTGACTTGCTCTGAGTTGTAAGCCTCTGCTCTGGGCTCCATGGGGTCTGTGCTGGCTACCTCCATCTAATATCTTGTGTGTGTGTGTGCATGCATGTATATTCGGTTATGTCTGACTCTTTGTGACCCCATGGAATGTAGCCTGCCAGCTTCCTCCATCCATGGAATTTTCCAGGCAAGAATATTGAAGGGGCTTGCCATTTCTTCCTCCAGGGGATCTTCCTGACCCAGATATCGAACCCCTGTCTCTTGTGTCTCCTGTCTTGGCAGGTGGGTTCTTTACTACTGTGCCATCTGCTGTCTTGGTATCTCACAGTTTTGGGGTGTGTTATTCTCTTCCCTCTAAGTTCATGAGCTCCTGAAGGTGATGATGGGCTGTGCCTTTCTGTCATCAGTGAAAAGCTCGGCACAAAACTTGTGGTTACGAATGCTTATGAATGTTCAAACCCAGTCTAATTGACCCCAAAATTTTTAAAGGGTGGCATTAAGCCTCTCTTTGGGCTCCTCTGATAGCTGAGGTGGTAAAGAACCACGTGAATTGCAGGAAACCCCAGTTCTATTCCTGAGTCAGGAAGTTCCCCTGGAGAAGGGATAGGCTACTCACTCCAGTATTCTTGGGCTTCCCTAGTAGCTTAGTCGGTAAAGAATCCACTTGCAATGCAGGAGATGTGGGTTCGATCCCTGAGTTGGTGAGATCCACTGGAGGAGAGCATGGCAACCCACTCTAGGACTCTTGCCTGGAGAATCTCCATGGACAGAGAGGAGCCTGGCAGGCTACAGTCCATGGGGTTGCAGAGTTGGACACAACTGAGTGATTAAACACAGCACAGCACAGCAAGCCTCTAGTTGGGAGAGCGAAGTGGTGATGAAGTGGTCCTGATGTTGGGACAGACCCCTGGGTTTGACTGTATAGTGTCTCCATGATATGAGGGATGGTTTACCTTAATCTGTCCACTCCCTAGAAAGAGGCCATTCACATGGGGCACTGAATTCATGCTTAGGATGTCAATACTTCTTTTAAAACATATTTCCTACTCTCTTTTTCAGGAAGGAAATTTCCAGGATTCTGAAAAGTTCCTACCTTAGAGGAATGAATTTGGCTTTGTTTTTTGCTGTGAGCAAAATTATGATTTCTGTCACCTTCATCACCAATGATCTCCTTGACAACGTGATCACAGCCAGCCAAGTGTTTGTGGTGGTGACACTGTTCGAGGCTCTGCGGTTTTCGAGCACCCTCTACTTCCCCATGGCCGTCGAGAAGGTGTCAGAGGCTGTTGTCAGCATCCAAAGAATCAAGGTTTGGTGACAAATAACTTTTTCTGTTGTAGGTGTTTTTTTTTGTAAAATGCCTCCTTTTATATGGTATCACTCTGTTCCTGTTAGGTGAGGTTTAACTCTCTCAGTGCCAAAACTGGCAGTCATTCTAAACTGTCTTAAATACTCCCCTCTTGTCTTAGGTAGAATATATTGCAAATATTGCAAGTTCCCTGCTCCTTTTTGGGCAGTAGTAACACAGGGCTCTCAGTCTACAAGTGATGACTGCAGGGCTATTAAAATATCTAAAAGCAGGAGAAGCAAACAGATTGCATCACCTGTATTAATGACTAGGTGGTGACTGCATTCAGTCCTGGGGTGAATAGGATTCCTCTCTGGGCTGGGAGGACAGTAACTTGCTGAGAGGTCACTGCTCCTTGGGTAGGAGGATGGCCTCAGCTTCACTTAATTCCTTGTGTTTAAAAATGGTTTCTTTCCTCCATAGATGGTTTGCTTGTTTATGCCTGAGCTTGCCTCTTGCATCGCCTTTTCATCCCTCTTCTTTTATTGACTGTTCAGTCCTATCACTAGCTGGACTCTTTCTTTCAAATTTGTGATTCCCATCATATCCACTGTCTCCTTTTCCTAACTAACTGCCCCTAAATTGCCAGGGGCATAACATTTACACCACCAAGTCAAGGTCCTGGCACACAATAGGTCCTCAGGTATTCATGTGTTTACAAATAGGTCTACAGTGATAACCTGGATGTGTGAGGCAGCCTGGGAATGAACTTAAGTGTCTGGGATTTTATGAAAGGTCTGATTTGCTTTCTTCCTCCTTATCCACAATGATGGATGGACCAGTAATAGATCCCTAGTGAAGTTAGGTAGTTCCAGTTGTGATGATATCTTATTTTGTGGTCTTGTCATAAAAGCTGAGATTTTTAGTGATGTTTCTGTAATATAGAAAACTATTTTAGCCAAAAAACAGATCAGTCCTATGGGGTCAGTTTTGATTTCCTGAATTTATCATTCTTTCCAACATGGGCTTATAGCAGCACTGTTAAGGGATGGTCCATGCAATTCAACAAAATTTCTTTTTCATGACTTTCATATCTTGAAATAAGACATTTAGGAATATTCTTGGACCATGGTTACCTGCCCAGATGGAAATTTCACATGTGTGTTGTGCTGCTTTGGTTTTGTTATTAGTGCTGCCTGCAGCTATTTTCTTTTATCTCTGCTGCCAGGGCTCACTGTGGTCCAGGATCTCTTGAAATCTGACATATCATCTCATTTAAACCTGACAGCAATTGAATGAGACAAACATTAGTGTCCCCACTTACAGATAAGGAAACAGTTTCCTGTATTAGGTAAAATAGCTCACCCACGCTCACATTGCTTATAGGTGATAGATCTAGGATTCTGCCCAAAGCCTGGTTTCTTAACCACTGTTACATTATTGCCTTCTTAGTACCTCCTGGCACATGGAATATCTCCTTAAGTATAGTTTTCATCATCTAGTCTCACTCTGAATTGTTCCCTCTTCCTTCACTTAAATGTTCTCTGTTTCTTGCAGAATCAAAATTTTAAATTCTAGGCTCCATTGGTCACTCCGTTTCCCAGCATAGGACCAGCAGAGGTGCTCTGGCAGCAGGGTGTGTGAAGGAGCAATGTCTGTGACCTGCTACAGTCACCCCACTTTGGGGTCTTGGCTCATTATGTTGGGCCCTCTGGGTTGCCTTTTCTTCTGTCCCTGATTTAAGCAAATGCTGCTGAGCCTCCAGCAGCCCCATGACCCTCTCCCAGCACTTTTGTTCATGCTGATCCATGGTTTCCATCTATGTGCACAGCCCAGTAGTGTGTCAGGTGGAATGATGCTGACTCTCCAGGAGTATTCTGAGCCCCATGAAAGCAGACAGTCTGGTGGTTCTTTAGTGTAGGGTCTGGTCCATGCTGGACACATCATGGATATCAAATAAACTATGGATTGACTGAGACAATAGTTACAGGAAATGGCTGGGACCTCACAGATGCCCAAGGTCCCAACCTGGAACTAGAAGCTGGGACTAGATCCAACCTGCACTAGAAGCTGGAGAAATGCTGAGGAGGGAGCAGATTGGGGTTAAGCATTTCTGCAACATTGGTCCTTGGTGGGTGTCTCAACTCAGGGGAGCTGAATCTTATCCAGAATGGAGATAGATCTGAGTCTTCCCCTTGTTATGTGTGTCCATCTGTGTGTCTCACATCAGCCCAACTGGACTTGGTGGACCTGCTGCCTAAAGAGTGGAGTTGTGTTATGCATGGAATGGTTTTCATGTAGACTCTATTGGCCTGTCTCCTGGGCTGGGCACCTGGGCTCGGTAGATGATCAGAAACACTCAGGCTTACTTGCTTAACAAAATTAGTTGGACTCTCTTGCTGACCATCATGAAATAATAAAGATTAACAGTGTGAAGCTTTATGCTAAAATGCACTTCATGTCTGAAAGTGATCTTAAGACAGAATTCCCTCCTCTTTGGTGATAGTCAGTCTAGTCTCTCTTAAGACCTTTGACCAATTGGACGAGGCACTGATTTAAATGTTGATCTCATCTGAAAAATACTTTCAATATATTTTGTGTTTGAGCAAGTGTCTGGAGACTGTGGTTTAGTTGAGTTGACATAAAATTAACCATCGCACCCTCTTGAATCCCTATATCCTCCTTTGAGCTCTGGGATGTGACTATGTCCTCACTAAATCATGTGCTTATGGATTTCTTTCCCTCTCTGAACTCCAGATTTATCTAAAGGGTAGATACAGTGCCTTTTTCATCTTTGAAGTCCTCTCAAATAGTAGGTGCTCAGAAAATGTGCAACTGAAGGAACCATCCAACTCCACCGTTCCTGGGCTCCTGCAAATGCCTCACCATTAAGCATGGTTGTAGTGGGGAGAGTGATAACTCTGATTCTTTGGTAGATTATGTGATGCACTAAAGAGTGTAGCATGAAAGGGGTCCTGCAGAAGGTTTTCAGGGAATTGGGCTCAAGTATTCAGGTAGGGTTTTTAACATTTCTTTCCACTAAAATGCAACTGAAATGAGGCTTGAAATTCTTTCCTGTGTAGATATATCCAGTAATATTAAAACTATGACCTGCTGAGAACTTTCAGTTTTCTGGGGCTGACTTTGTCAGGCTGCTTTGTGCCCTCATGAAGAAAGCACCTTTGGTTTGGGCAGGAAGTTTCTCCTCTTGTACATAAAGTTTCTGGTAGACAGGTGGTCAAGGAATTTAGAGATCTGTTGGCAGTAGCTATTTTTTAGTAAAGGCAGGACAAATGGCCAAGAATAAGAGTGGTGACGTTGGTGTTAGCATGGCAAACTGCTTCATGGTGAACTGAATTAATTGTTGAAATGTGTATATTTTTAGATCATAGACCCTTTTTCAGCCCATATAGTTTCTACAGCCCTTTAAAAAAAATCTAGTTTTCTATTCATCAGAATCACTTGGAGTGCTTATTAGAGCTTAATGCTCAAACTTTGGAGTTTCTGATTTACTAGATATTGGCTGGGGCTCAAGGTATCTATGTCTTTAATCAATGCTCCTGTGTACCTGAAAATAAGCCACATTTGGGAAACACTTCTTAGCTGTAGAAAGAAACACACAAAGCCAAAACATGCTTTGTTTTGTGCTAATTCACTTCAGTTGTGTCTGACTTTTCACAACCCCATGGACTGTAGACTGCCAGACTTCTCTGTCCATGGGATTCTCCAGGCAAGAAATACTGGAATGGGTAGCCATGCCCTCCTTCAGGAGATCTTCCTGACCCAGGGATCAAATGCATGTCTCTTACATCTCCTGCACTGGCAGGCATGTTCTTTACCAACAGTGCCCACCTGGGAATTCCAAAGCATATTTAGAAAATATAAAAGACAACAGGATCTTCTTAAGACTAAAATCAATTGAGAGAAACAGCCTGTCTTGGTTTATGCTAAACCTTTGGGGAGGAAAATTTGAAATTTATTCATCCATTCAGTCACTTCACAGTATAGCTGAGTGCCTACCTGATGCTTGATGCAGGCTAGATTGTGTCCTCACAGTGGCACATAAGCAAGTACGGAGAAGACCTTCCTGCTTGAAATTTGTTTCATCAAGTAAGAGATTAATAAAGAATCAAGTAGTGAAACTCACTGTGAATGTGCATTTGTGTGTCATTAGTCCTTGGAAGGAAAGGTCTGAGGTGCCATGTGGTGCTTTGGCAGAGATGCTGGTATAGTTTTGGAGGTAGTGTTTCCTGGCAAGGCTAAGGAAGTTACCTGGGGAATTCCATGTGCGGGGATGGAGGAGGTGGGAGGCTGATACTTTGCATTTTCCTGGGGATGACACAGGCCTGTGTGACACAGGCTTTTGGTGAACAGGAAGGTGATTCATGCATTTGAGGAATCAAAAATATGCTGCAGGGTAGAGAGTGCTGGAGGCCAGAACAGGGGATTGGATAGGGACCTGCAAGTAGTGTTAAGGTTTTTTTTTTTTTTTTTAATCATCTCAGGGCTCACCCTGGCTTCAGCCTGGGGAACAGGGCAGGGAGGTGGGGTGAGGATCCCAAGCAGAGGCAGGGAAATGTGTCAGGATGCAAATGTGGTACATGGTCCAGGGACGAGGTAATGTGGCTTGGTTTAGGATGAAATAGACTTGGCCAGATTTGAGAGCCACTCAGGGCACATCTTGAGTTGGACTGTTACCTACTAGGCTTCTCCAAGAGTCCATGGGGTTGCAAAGAGTCGGACACGACTGAGCAACTTCTTCACCTTCTATTATTCCTTACTTCAGTGAACCCAGGTGATTTCCCAGCCCCAAAGCCAAAATAGCCCATAATCCACCTCTCCTCTTCCACCATTCCCAACTCAAGATGTGCCCTGAGAAGAGAACCAAATTTGGGGAGGTGAAGAGCATGAATTTGATTTTGAATTCTAAGATGCTTTTGAAATACCTCAGTGTTTGCTATAAGACCTACTTCACCAACTATTCACTGGCTTGATTTAGCTTTCTGTCTTATTACCTAACAGGTAACAGGCAATGATCAGAAGTTTACTTTTCTTCCTTTCCCTGCCTTTCACTTGGATGTGTTCATGCCTAATTAAAAGGTGAGAAGGGCAGCAGGTGTGGAAGAAAAGACCAGCTGAGTTTACTGACCAGGTAGTCAGAACTGGGCAAGTTTTGACCATGGATGGGCTGAAGGCATGGTGGGCATATAGAGTTTAGGACCCAGCGTGGTGTTGAGCCCTGCTGCCACATGGCCTCCTGCAGCCTGGGACAAAGTAGACTGGATGTTCATCTTCTAGGATTTCTGCTCAGGTTGTCTCTGGGAGCCCTAGGAAGGAAATCTACTACCCCCACCCACACTGGAGGAGTTGCAGTTGTCCATCTCCACGGGAAGACCTACTTGTGCCTCACAGTTTCATCTCTTTTTGTTTACATGTGCTTTGTAATTTCCTTTTTTTCCATGTACAAAAAAGAAATGATTTACTATGATGGTATAGGCCCAAGAAGTTCCTCTACATTCTCTTAATAAGGAAAGGAAACTGAAGCTCTTGGCTTTTAATGACTCTAATGGGATTGTAAATATCTTGTCTTAGCTTCAAACCACTGAAAGTGACTTTTACAGCCAATGAAATGTGTCTCTGAAGTTATTAATATATTGCTTACAAAGCTACTTAGGATTTCTCCTACCAGACACTGAGAAGTCAGTGTTTTTGGCTTCAATTCTGATGTGGATACCTTTCCTGTTCTGAGTCTGCACTTCATGGTTCTAATGGCCATTCAATTTCAGCTTTTTCATCACTCTGACTCCTGGAAGAAAATACAGCTGGCACTTCTGGCACTTTTACAAGCTGGTCATGTGTTGAGTGGAGTCTCATTTAATCTCTGGAAGACTGTGATGTCTTTTCCCCTCAGACCTCAGTTTTCTGGGGACAAGTGCTCAATAGGTTTAATTCCTCACTTGGGGCATGTTTGTTTTTTTCCCGTTCCTTTTCATCTTTCAGGTGGGGAATTTTCTCTTCTACTCTACACGTACTAAATATTGAGTTTTTTGTCTTGGTAACAGGCTTAAGCTGAAATTGGAATTTGATTCTATCTAGACAAGATGTCGCAGAGAAGGCAATGGCACCCCACTCCAGTACTCTTGCCTGGAAAATCCCATGGATGGAGGAGCCTGGTTGGCTGCAATCCATGGGTCGCTAAGAGTTGGACACGACTGAGCGACTTCACTTTCACTTTTTACTTTTATGCATTGGAGAAGGAAATGGCAACCCACTCCAGTGTTCTTGCCTGGAGAATCCCAGGGACAGGGGAGCCTGGTGGGCTGCTGTCTCTGGGGTCACACAGAGTCAGATATGACTGAAGTGACTTAGCAGTAGCAGCAGACAAGATGTCCAATATATACATATAACCTTTTTGTTGTTGTTGCTGTGTTAGCTCAGCCTGGGTAAAGCTGTAGCCATGAAGTTAATGGTTGGGCTGATTTGAACAGCCTTACAATCTGTTTCTTCCCTTACCTGATGCTCATGATGGACAGACTCTGTGCAAAGCTCGGTGTTAGTTGGAGTTGGAGTGCATTTAATGCACTTACACAGTGTCTTCCCTCTAAGTGACGTATTGTTCTGGGGATTCAGAGGTAGGAAGAGCAGTACCAGCCTGGGATGTCTCACAGGTTCCCAGGAGGATTAGCATCTGAGATGGGTTAGAAGGTTGGGAGAGGTTAGTACTCAGGGTTTCCAGGCAGAGGCCACCTGGGGAGTGTGGACTTAGGTGCTGGTGGGTCACTGGAGGGTGTTAAGCATGGTGGACACTCTCAGAGGGGCTGTAAAGAGATCAGGAGGGAGTGGAGTAGGGGAGGGCTGGGGAAGGAACCAGCAAAAGAAAAGTTGTATCAGTATTTGTAATAATTAATAGTAAGTTGGATTCTGAAATTGTTTCAAGAGGAAAGAAGTGGAAGGGAGATGGATTGCCTCAGAACAGGTGAGAGTTTGTACACAGCTGAGGATGAGAGAGAGGGTGTGGAGAGAGAACTCAGGCTGCGGTGGTTGAGAGTCTATGGAGGAGTCCTCAGACCACCATCTGTCCATCCTGCCTCCTTCTGGACATGGGCTTAGTGTAGGTAGGAATAGCTGTACCCAGTGTTAGGTTCTCAGTAAGCCTGGATAAAAAGAGGAGTGAATGAATGAATCATATGCCCCACCAGCTCATCTTTGAGAGAAATGCAAAGATCCTGTCTTCCTTTTCCTGCACAGAAGCAGATTTTCATGTTCAGTTTTTACCAGTTGTTGTTTTGAAGTATAAGGTTACAATTACTCTTATAGTTTTGTGACATGATGAATTACATGTCAAGGATGTGAAAAGTGTTTATGATGTTTAGGGGAGTAGATTACTGTTTATGTCTTGTTTTCTTTCTCAAACATCCTCACTTGCTTGTTTCAGTTGCCTGCTGTGTTGATTAGGATTTAGTCTGCCTCTGATTCCTAAAACTACCCACATTAAAGCTGCTTTCACAAATAATTTGTCATTCCCTCATGCAAGAGTTCTTGTAAGGCTCTGTAGTAGGATTCCTGGAGCTGCTGTAACAAAGTACCACAAAGTACCACAAACTACATGGCTTAAAATCATAGAGGTTTATTGTTTCATAGTACTGAAGGCTAGAAGCCTGAAATCAAAGGGTTAACAGGTCATGGTCCCTCTTATTTTCTCCTATAAGAGGGAATTCTTTCTTGCCTCTGATAGTTTCTAGTGGTTACAGGCAAACCTTCATGTTCTTTGGATTATAACTAATATCAGCCTCTGTCTCCATCATAACATGGCTGTTTTCTGTCTGTGTGTCTTTCCCTGTGACTTCCATCAGAACACTAACCATGTTTTATTAAGGGACTACCCTACTCCACTGTGATCTCACCTTAATTGATTACAACAACCCTCTTTCCAAATAAAGTCACATTTTGAGCTAACTGGGGTTAGGACTTCAGTATATCTTTTTTGTGGGGTTATAATTCTCCTCATAACAAATCCCATGGCTACTATGATCTTCCATGGTATAAGGGACCCAGACTCTTTCTTGTTATTCTATTGCATGTGGCCTTGACTCAGCTGGCAGCCTCAGGGGTGGATGATGATCCTGGATATTGTCACTATCCACTGGCCTGAATTTAGTCACATGACTGTGCCTGTCTTCCTAGGAGGCTGAAGTGAGAGGACCTTCTTCCAGGCTGCCACGTGCAGCTAAAATCTGGGGTCTGTTACCTTAGAAGAATGAGAGCAGATTTTGAGGAGAGCCAGCAGTCTCTGCCACACATTCGTAGATCTTGGATGTGGGGTGTGCAGTGAGGGGTGACCTTAGTTGTTTACTCAATTTCTCTACCACTGTAGCTTTTCTTATTGGATTATGTCTAGCATTTCCACGGCAAGAGGGAATTTTTCCTATATATGATTATGTTAGCCTTGTAGTGGTTCACAGGACTTGGTTTTATTCAGCTAAATTCTATTGAATAGTTGGTAAGTGGTGTGGAAATAACAAGAAATGAAGTATGGAGCTGTTGCTGCTGTCGAGGAGGAGAGAGGGCATTGACTGAAGAGAAGAGACAAGTGATTGTGGAAAGATGCTTGTAAAGTATTTTTTAAGAAGTGGAAACTAACTTAATAAGACTTAATTATGATGGCAAATGATAGTTAATAAGTAGTGTTATTGATTTAACACACATGAGAAAAGCAAAGTGATCTTAAGTGCTCAGGTGAGAGTCACGACTCACAACAGGCAGAGCCAGAGTTTTCATTTGGCATCTCTGTTGTTGGTCTTGTGTTCCCAGCCTGTCCTGTGCTACCTGACTGCTGAAGACCTGGGAATGGCCTTCCTCTCTGTTTCTAACAGTATTGCATGATGCTTGGCACCTGGTGGGGTTCAGTTAATATTTATGGAATCGTTTCTTACCAACTCTCCTGTTTGTTGTTAGTAACTCAAAAAGAAAACATTAAAATGCCCAGGTTATAAATGTGTTGGAGTTTGGAGCCATATTTTCTTTTTAGGAAGAAACTAGTACCCTGAAAATGCTGAGAAAGTTACAGATAGACTCATGGCCAACAATTCTCTCTATATATAATATACCATATCTACATGTACACACACACGTATACATATATGCACATATGTACACACATACACACATCTCTATGTAAAATATTCTATATATGTATGCTATTAATATATATACTATATTATTTGATTATATATATTATATTCTGTAATAATAGTCAATATTATTCTATATATTATTTATTATGTTCTGATGTGAATGAACACTTTAAGTACCATTGGAAAAACAATATGTAGGCTATATAGGTTTTTATTGCAAATTCCAGGAAAAATGTTATTTTTGTTTGTGCTTTGTCCTTGCAGTTTAACAGTCTGGTTTTCCTTTTTCTGTAGCACTTTCTGTTACTTGATGAGATACCACAGCACAACCCTCAGCTGCCATCAGATGGTAAAACAATTGTGGACGTGCAAGATTTCACTGCTTTTTGGGATAAGGTAACAAATCCTCCATTTCAGGATTGCTAACAGACAACTGTAACATAGTTTTATTGGAGAATTTTGAGATTTTACCTGTGGTGAAACTATGATTTGCTAATTTCTAAAGATATGTTGGAGAAGGAAATGGCAACCCACTCCAGTACTCTTGCCTGGAGAATCCCATGGAGGGAGGAGCCTGGTAGGCTACAGACCATGGAGTCACAAAGAGTCAGACAAGACTGAGCGACTTCACTTTATTTCACTTCAAAGATATGTTATAAAAATTCTCAAAATCTGAAATAAAGTTTGCAACTAATGGAGATTAATTATAAAATCAGCCCAAGACGTTTAACATGTTGTTCTCTGTCTCATTTTCAAGATAACTTTCAACATATTAGTGCATTTTGAGCTTAAAGTACATATGTTGTAATGTTAGAATTCACAGATTTGAACAGAGCAATGCCAGATCCTGAAGCCTGAACAGGAGGGAGTTCAGTGTCAGGTCCTGAGAAACTGTGAGGTGTGGGGACTGGAAGCTGATGTGTTTGGTTCATTATTTTATAGTCATAACTAGTGAAAAGTAGTAAACTGGGAACCTTAAGTGTCAGACAAGAACAAAAAAATGGAGAAGTTTAAAATATGTTTCTCATGTATTAAAATCCAGCATCTTATTGATAAATTTGTAATTCCTATAATATTTGAGGCTGTTTTTTTTTGGTGATGAGGAATAATTTTCATTTTTAAAATAGGTGAACGTTTTATAATTAGTTCAGTTCCTTCTAGAGAAATTTTTTTCTTTTTTAAAATTTATTTTAACTGGAGGCTAATTAATTTACAATATTGTGGCGAGTTTTGCCATACATTCACATGAATCAGCCATGGGTGTACATTTGTTCCCCATCCTGAACCTCCCTCCCACCTCCTTCCCCATCCCATCTCTCAGGGTCATCCAGTGTACCAGCCCTGAGCACCCTGTCTCATGCATCAAACCTGGACTGGCAATCTATTTCACATATGCTAATATACATGTTTCAGTGCTACTCTCTCAAATCATCCCAACCTTGCCTTCGCCCACAGAGTCCAAAAGTCTGTTCTTTACATCTGTGTCTCTTTAGCTATCTCGCTTATAGGGTCATCATTACCATCTTTCTAAATTCCATGCATATGCATTAATATATTGTATTGGTGTTTTTCTTTCTGACTTACTTCACTCTGTATAATAGGCTCCAGTTTCATACACCTATTAGAACTGATTCAAATGCATTCTTTTTAATAGCTGAATAATATTCCAAGAGGAGCTAAAGAGCCTCTTGAAAGTGAAAGAGGAGAGTGAAAAAGTTGGCTTAAAGCTAAACATTCAGAAAATGAAGATCATGGCATCTGGTCCCATCACTTCATGGGAAATAGATAGGGAAACAGTGTCAGACTTTATTTTTTGGGCTCCAAAATCACTGCAGATGGTGATTGCAGCCATGAAATTAAAAGGTGCTTACTCCTTGGAAGGAAAGTTATGACCAACCTAGATAACATATTAAAAACCAGAGACGTTACTTTGCCAACAAAGTTCTGTCTAGTCAAGGCTATGGTTTTTCCTGTGGTCATGTATGGATGTGAGTGGAATGTGAAGAAAGCTGAGAGCCGAAGAATTGATGCTTTTGAACTGTGGTGTTGGAGAAGACTCTTGAGAGTCCCTTGGACTGCAAGGAGATACAACCAGTCCATTGTAAAGGAGATCAGTCCTGAGTGTTCATTGGAAGGACTGATGTTGAAGTTGAACTCCAATACTTTGGCCACCTCATGTGAAGAGTTGACTCATTGGAAAAGACTCTGATGCTGGGAGGGATTGGGGGCTGGAGGAGAAGGGGACGACAGAGGATGAGATGGCTGGATGGCATAACTGACTTGATGGACATGAGTTTGAGTAAACTCCAGGAATTGGTGATGGATAGGGAGGCCTGGCGTGCTACAATTCATGGGATTGCAAAGAATCAGACACAACTGAGTGACTGAACTGACTGAATATTCCATTGTGTATATGTGCCACAGCTTTCTCATCCATTCATCTGCTGGACATCTAGGTTGCTTTCATGTCCTGGCTATTGTAAACAGTGCTGTGATGAACATTGGGGTACATGTGTCTCTCAATTCCGGTTTCCTCTGTGTGTGTGTGTGTATACCCAGCAGTGGGATTGCTGGGTCGTATGGCAGTTCTATTTCCATTTTTTTTTTTAAGGAATCTCCACACTGTTCTCCATAGTGGCTGTACTTGTTTGCATTCCCACCAGCAGTGTAAGAAGGATCCGTTTTCTCCACACCCTCTCCAGCATTTATTGCTTGTAGACTTTTTGATAGCAGCTATTTTGACTGGCGTGAGATGGTACCTCATTGTGGTTTTGATTTGCATCTCTCTGTTAATGAGTGATATTGAACATCTTTTCATGTGTTTGTTAGCCATCTGCATGTCTTCTTTGGAGAAATGTCTTTGGTTCAAGTTTTTGATTAGGTCACATTTTTCTGGAATTGAGCTGCAGGAGTTTCTTGTATATTTTTGAGATTGATTCTTTGTCACTTGCTTCATTTGCTATTATTTTCTCCCATTATGAAGGCTGTATTTTCATTTTGCTTATAGTTTCCTTCATTGTGCAAAAGCTTTTAATTTTAATTAGGTCTCATTTGTTTATTTTTGCTTTTATTTCCATTACTCTGGGAGGTGGGTCATGGAGGATCCTGCTATGATTTACATCAGAGAGTGTTTTGCCTGTTTTCCTCTAGGAGTTTTATAGTTTCTGTCCTTACATTTAGATGTTTAATCCATTTTGAGTTTATTTTTGTGTATGGTGATAGAAAGTGTTCTAGTTTCATTCTTTTACAAGTGGTTGACCAGTTTCCCCAGTACCACTTGTTAAAGAGATTGTCTTTTCTCCATTGTATATTCTTGCCTCCTTTGTCAAAGAAGACATCCATAGGTGTGTGGATTTATCTCTGGGCTTTCTAATTTGTTCCACTGATCTATATTTCTCTTTTTGCCAGTATCATACTGTCTTGATGACTGTAGCTTTGTAGCAGAGCCTGAAGTCAGGCAAGTTGATTCCTCCAGTTCCATTCTTCTTTCTCAAGATTACTTTGGCTATTCAAGGTTTTTTTGTATTTCCATATACATTGTGAAATTATTTTATCTAGTTCTTTGAAAAATACTGTTGGTAATTTGATAGGGATTGAATCTATAGATTGCTTTGGGTAGTATAGTCATTTTCCCTATGCTGATTCTTCCAGTCCATGAACAAGGTATATTTCTCCATCTATTTGTGTCATCTTTGATTTCTTTCATCAATGTTTTATAGTTTTCTCTATATAGGTCTTTTGTTTCTTTAGGTAGGTTTACTCCTACATATCTTATTCTTTTCGTTGCAATGGTGAATGGAATTGTTCCCTTAATTTCTCTATTTTCTCATTGTTAATATATAGGAATGCAAGGGATTTCTGTGTGTTAATTTTATATCCTGCAACCTTACTATATGCATTGATTAGCTTTAGTAGTTTTCTGGTGGAGTCTTTAGGGTTTTCTATGTAGAAGATAAATGGCAACCCACTCCTGTACTCTTGCCTGGAAAATCCCATGGGAGAAGCTTGGTAGGCTGCAGTCCATGGGGTCACTAAGAGTCAGACATGACTGAGCAACTTCACTTTCACTCTTCACTTGCATGCATTGGAGAAGGAAATGGCAACCCACTCCAGTGTTCTTGCCTGCAGAATCACAGAGATGGGGGAGCCTGGTGGGCTGCCATCTGTGGGGTCACTCAGAGTCGGACATGACTGAAGCGACTTAGCAGCAGCAGCAGCATGTAGAAGATCATGTCATCTGCAAACAGTGAGAGTTGTACTTCTTTTCCAATCTGGATTCCTTTTATTTCTTTTTCTTCTCTGATTGCTGTGGCTAAAACTTCCAAAACTATGTTGAATAGTAGTGGTGAGAGTGGGCATCCTTGTCTTGTTCCTGACTTTAGGGGAAATGCTTTCAATTTTTCACCATTGAGGATAATGTTTGCTGTGGATTTATCATATGGCTTTTATTATGTTAAAGTGTGTTCCTTCTATTTCTGCTTTCTAGAGGATTTTTTTTTTTTTAATCACACATGGATGCTGAATTTTGTTAAAGGCTTTCTCTGCATCTATTAAGATAGTCATATTGTTTTTATCTTTCCATTTGTTAATGTGGTGTATCACATTGATTTGCAAATATTGAAGAATCTTTGCATCCCTGGGATAAAGCCCACTTAGTCATGATGTATGATCATTTTAATATTTTGTTGCATTCTGTTTGCTAGAATTTTGTTAAGGATTTTTGCATCTATCTTCATCAGTGATATTGGCCTGTAGTTTTCTTTTTCTTTCTTTCTTTCTTTTTTTTTTTTTTGAGGTATCTTTGTCAGGTTTTGATATTAGAGTGATTTTGACCTCATAGAATGAGTTTGGAAGTTTACCTTCCTCTGCAATTTTCTGGAAGACTTTGAGTAGGATAGGTGTTCGCTCTTCTCTAAGTTTTTGGTAGAATTCAGCTGTGAAGCCATCTGGTCCTGGGCTTTTGTTTGTTGGAAGATTTTTTATTACAGTTTCTATTTCCATGCTTGTGATGGGTCTGTTAAGATTTTCTATTTCTTCCTGGTTCAGTTTTGGAAAGTTGTACTTTTCTAAGAATTTGCCTATTTCTTCCAAGGTGTCCATTTTATTGGCGTATAGTTGCTGATAATAGTCTCTTCTGATCCTTTGTATTTCTGTGTTGTCTGTTGTGATCTCTCCATTTTCATTTCTAATTTTGTTGATTTGATTCTTCTCCCTTTGTTTCTTGATGAGTCTGGCTAATGATCTGGCTATTTTGTTTATCTTCTCAAAGAACCAGCTTTTAGCTTTGTTGATTTTTTTTTTTTTTTGCTATGGTCTCCTTTTTTCCTTTTGCATTTATTTCTGTCCTAATTTTATGATTTCTTACTTTCTACTAACCCTGGAGTGCTTAATTTTCTTTTTACCTAGTTGCTTTAGGTGTAGAGTTAGGTTATTTATCTGATTTTTATCCTGTTTCTTGAGGTAGACTTGTATTGCTATGAACCTTCCCCTTAGCCCTACTTTTACTGAATCCCATAGGTTTGGGGTTGTTGTGTTTTCATTTTTATTCATTTCTATGCATATTGTGGTTTCTTTTTTGATTTCTTCTGTGATTTGTTGGTTATTCAGAAGTGTGTTGTTTAGCCTCCATATGTTTGTATTTTTAATAGTTTTTTTTTTTTTTCCCCTGTAGTTGACATCTAATCTTACTGCATTGTGATCAGAAAAGATGCTTGAGATGATTTCAATTTTTTTGTATTTACCAAGGCTAGAATTATGGCCCAGGATGTAATCTATCCTGGAGAATGTTCTGTGTGTGCTTGAGAAAAAGATGCAATTCAATGTTTTAGGGTGAAATGTCCTATAGATATCAATTAGGTCTACTGGTCCATTGTATCATTTAAAGTTTGTGTTTCCTTGCTAATTTGTTTAGTTGATCTATCCATAGATGTGAGTGGGGTATTAAAGTATCCCACTATTATTGTGGTACTGTTAATTTTCCTTTTCATACTTGTTAGCCTTTGCCTCACATATTGTGATGCTCCTATGTTGGGTGCATATATATTTATAATTGTTATATCGTCTTCTTGGATTGACCCTCTGATCATTATGTAGTGTCCTTTGTCTCTTTTCACAGCCTTCATTTCAAAGTCTATTTTATCTGATATGAGTATTGCTACTCCTGCTTTCTTTTGGTTTCATTTGCATGAAATATCTTTCTCCAGCCTTTCACTTTCAGTATGTATGTGTCTTTTGTTTTGAGGTGAGTCTCTTGTAGAAAGCATACATAGGGGTCTTGTTTTTGTATCCATTCAGCCAGTCTTTGTCTTTTGGTTGGGGCATTCAATCTATTTACAGTTAAGGTAATTATTGATAAGTATGATCCCGTTGCCATTTACTTTGTTGTTTTGGGTTCGAGTTTATAAAGCTTTTCTGTGTTTCCTGTCTAGAGAAGATTGTTTAACATTTGTTGAAGAGCTGGTTTGGTGGTGCTAAATTCTGTAAGCTTTTGCTTGTCTGTAAAGCTTTTGAATTCTCCTTCATATTTGAATGAGATCCTTGCTGGGTACAGTTATCTGGGTTGTAGGTTTTTCTCTTTTATCACTTTAAGTATGTTCTGCCATTCCCTTCTGGCATGAAGAGTTTCTATTGAAAGATCAGCTGTTATCCTTATGGGAATCCCCTTGTGAGTTATTTGTTGTTTTTCCCTTGCTGCTTTTAATATTTGTTCTTTGTGTTTGATCTTCATTAATTTGATTAACATGTGTCTTGGGATGTTTTGCCTTGAGTTTATCCTGTTTGGGACTCTCTGGTTTTCTTGGACTTCGGTGGCTATTTCCTACCCCATTTAAGGGACATTATCAACTATTTTCTCCTCAGGTATTTTCTCATGGCCTTCTTTTTGTCTTCTTCTTCTGGGACTCCTATGATTCGAATGTTGGGGCATTTAACTTTGTCCTAGAGGTCCCTGAGATTGTCCTCATTTCTTTTAATTCTTTTTTCCTCTCTGCTTCATTTATTTCCACCATTCTATCTTCAGTTCAGTTCAGCCTCTCAGTCGTGTCTGACTCTTTGTGACCCCATGAATCGCAGCATGCCAGGCCTCCCTGTCCATCACCAGCTCCCAGAGTTCACTCCAACTCATGTCCATCGAGTTGGTGATGCCATCCAGCCATCTCATTCCCTGTCGCCCCCTTATCCTCCTGCCCCCAATCCCTCCCAGCATCAGAGTCTTTTCCAATGAGTCAACTCTTCGCATAAGGTGGTCAAACTACTGCAGTTTCAGGTTTAGCATCATTCCTTCCAAAGAACACCCAGGGCTGAATTCCTTTAGAATGGACTGGTTGGATCTCCCTGCAGTCCAAGGGACCATTCTATCTTATACTTCACTTATCCTATCTTCTGCCTCAGTTATTCTATTGTTGGTTCCCTCCAGAGTGCTTTTGATCTCAATTATTGCATTATTCTGGAGAAGGCAATGGCACCCCACTCCAGTACTCTTGCCTGGAAAATCCCATGGACAGAGGAGCCTGGAAGGCTGCAGGCCATGGGGTCGCTGAGGGTCGGACATGACTGAGGTACTTCACTTTCATTTTTCACTTTCATGCATTGGAGAAGGAAATGGCGACCCACTTCAGTGTGATTGCCTTGAGAATCCTAGGGACTGGGGAGCCTGGTGGGCTGCTGTCTATGGGGTTGCACAGAGTTGAAGATGACTGAAGTGACATAGCAACCACAGCATTGCATTGCATTGCATTATCCATATTGATTGGCTCTTTTTTATTTTTTCTGGGTCCATGTTAAACTCTTCTTGTATCTTCTCAATCCTTGTCTCCAGACTATTTATCTGTAACTCCATTTTGTTTTCAAGATTTTGGATCATTTTTGCTATCATTATTCTGAATTCTTTTTCAGGTAGACTCCCTATCTCTTCCTTCTTAAAAAAAATTGTTTGCTAAAATATTTTATTATTTTTTTCTTTCTTTATTATTATTTACTATACAATATTGTATTGGTTTTGCCATACCTGAATCTGCCATGGGTGTACATGTGTTCCCAATCCTGAACCCTGCTCCCACATTCCTCCCAATATCATCCTTCTGGGTCATCCAAGTGCACCAGCCCCATGCATCCTGTATCCTGCATCAAACCTAGACTGGCGATTTGTTTCTTATATGATATTATACCTGTTTCAATGCCATTCTCCCAAATCATCTCACCCTCTCCCTCTCCCACAGAATCCAAAAGACTGTTCTATACATCTGGGTCTCTTTTGCTGTCTCGCATACAGGGTTATCATTACCATCTTTTTAAATTCCACATATATGAGTTAGTATACTGTATTGGTGTTTCTCTTTCTGACTTACTTCACTTTGTATAATCAGCTCCAGTTTCATCCACCTCATTAGAACTGATTCAAATGTATTCTTTTTAATAGCTGAATGATACTCCATTGTGTATATGTACCACAGCTTTCTCATCCATTCATCTGCTGATGGAAATCTAGGTTGCTTCCATGTCCTGGCTTTTATAAACAGTGCTGTGATGAACATTGTGGTACACGTGTCTCTTTCAATTCTGGTTTCCTTGGTGTGTATGCCCGGCACTGGGATTGCTGGGTCATAAGGCAGTTCTATTTGCAGTTTTTCAAGGAATCTCCACACTAATGATACTCCATTGTGTATATGTACCACAGCTTTCTCATCCATTCATCTGCTGATGGAAATCTAGGTTGCTTCCATGTCCTGGCTTTTATAAACAGTGCTGTGATGAACATTGTGGTACACGTGTCTCTTTCAATTCTGGTTTCCTTGGTGTGTATGCCCGGCACTGGGATTGCTGGGTCATAAGGCAGTTCTATTTGCAGTTTTTCAAGGAATCTCCACACTGTTCTCCATAGTGGCTGTACTAGTCTACATTCCCACCAACAGTGTAAGAGGGTTCCCTTTTCTCCACACACTCTCCAGCATTTATTGCTTGTAGACTTTTGGATCGCAGCCATTCTGACTGGTGTGAAATGGTACCTCATTGTGGTTTTGATTTGCATTTCTCTGATAATGAGTGATGTTGAGCATCTTTTCATCTGTTTGTTAGCCATCTGTTATGTCTTCTTTGGAGAAATGTCTAGTTCTTTGGCCCACTTTTTGATTGGGTCTTTTATTTTTCTGGAATTGAGTTGTAGGAGTTGCTTGTATATTTTTGAGATTAGTTCTTTGTCAGTTGCTTCATTTGCTATTATTTTCTCCCATTCTGAAGGCTGTCTTTTCACCTTGATTGTAGTTTCCTTAGTTGTGCAGAAGCTTTTAATTTTAATTAGGTCCTATTTGTTTATTTTTACTTTTATTTCCAATATTCTGGGAGGTGGGTCATAGAGGATCCTGCTGCAATTTACATCGGAGAGTGTTTTTCCTATGTTCTCCTCTAGGAGTTTTATAGTTTCTGGTCTTATGTTTAGATCTTTAATCCATTTTGAGTTTATTTTTGTGTATGGTGATAGAAAGTGATCTAGTTTCTTTCGTTTACAAGTGGTTGACCAGTTTTCCCAGCACCACTTGTTAAAGAGATTGTCTTTTCTCCATTGTATATTCTTGCCTCCTTTGTCAAAGATAAGGTGCCCATAGGTGTGTGG
>SJYG01001146.1:250148-288993 GCA_006410535.1 Litocranius walleri
GGTGGGTCATAGAGGATCCTGCTGCAATTTACATCGGAGAGTGTTTTTCCTATGTTCTCCTCTAGGAGTTTTATAGTTTCTGGTCTTATGTTTAGATCTTTAATCCATTTTGAGTTTATTTTTGTGTATGGTGATAGAAAGTGATCTAGTTTCTTTCGTTTACAAGTGGTTGACCAGTTTTCCCAGCACCACTTGTTAAAGAGATTGTCTTTTCTCCATTGTATATTCTTGCCTCCTTTGTCAAAGATAAGGTGCCCATAGGTGTGTGGATTTATCTCTGGGCTTTCTATTTTGTTCCATTGATCTATATTTCTGTCTTTGTGCCAGTACCATACTGTCTTGATGACTATGGCTTTGTAGTAGAGCTTGAAGTCAGGCAGGTTGACTCTTCCAGTTCCCTTCTTCATT
This sequence comes from Litocranius walleri, assembly GCA_006410535.1. Taxonomy (NCBI): domain Eukaryota; kingdom Metazoa; phylum Chordata; class Mammalia; order Artiodactyla; family Bovidae; genus Litocranius; species Litocranius walleri. The sequence goes on from SJYG01001146.1 coordinate 250,557, forward strand.
CTCAAGATTGCTTTGGCTATTCCAGGTGTTTTGTATCTCCATACAAATTGTGAAATTATTTGTTTTAGCTCTGTGAAAACTACCGCTGGTAGCTTGATAGGGATTGCATTGAATCTATAGATTGCTTTGGGTAGTATACTCATTTTCACTATATGGACTCTTCCGATCCATGAACATGGTATATTTTTCCATCTATTAGTGTCCTGTTTGATTTCTTTCACCAGTGTTTTATAGCTTTCTATATATAGGTCTTTAGTTTCTTTAGGTAGATATATTCCTAAATATTTTATTCTTTGTGTTGCAATGGTGAATGGAATTATTTCCTTAATTTCTTTCTTTATTTTTATTATTAGTATATAGGAATGCAAGGGATTTCTGTGTGTTGATTTTATATCCTGCAACTTTACTATATTTATTGATTGTCTCTAGTAATTTTCTGGTGAAGTCTTCAGGGTTTTCTATGTACAGGGTCATGTCATCTGCAAATAATAAGAGTTTTACTTCTTTTACAATTTGGATTCCTTTTATTTCTTTTTCTGCTCTGATTGCTGTGGCCAAAACTTCCAGAACTATGTTGAATAGCAGTGGTTAGAGTGGGCACCCTTGTCTTGTTCCTGACTTTAGAGGAAATGCTTTCAGTTTTTCTCCATTGAGGATAATGTTTGCTGTGGTTTTGTCATATATAGCTTTTATTATGTTGAGGTATGTTCCTTCTATTCCTGCTTTCTGGAGAGTTTTTTAAATCATAAATGGATGTTGAATTTTGTCAAATGCTTTCTCTGCATCTATTGAGATAATCACATGGCTTTTATTTTTCAATTTGTTAATGTGATTTATTACATCGATTGATTTGTGGATATTGAAGACTACTTGCATCCCTGGGATAAAGCCCACTTGGTCATAATGTATGATCTTTTTAATGTGTTGTTGGATTCTGATTGCTAGAATTTTGTTAAGGATTTTTGCATCAATGTTCATCAGTGATATTGGCCTGTAATTTTATTTTTTTGTGTGTGGTATCTTTGTCAGGTTTTGGTATTAGGGTGATATTGGCCTCATAGAATGAGTTTGGAAGTTTACCTTCCTCTGCAATTTTCTGGAAGACTGAGTAGGATAGGTGTTCGTTTTTCTCTAAATTTTTGGTAGAATTCAGCTGTGAAGCCATCTGGACCTGGGCTTTTGTTTGCTAAAAGATTTCTGATTACAGTTTCAATTACTGTGCTTGTGATGGGTCTGTTAAGATTTTCTATTTTTCCTGGTTCACTTTTGGAAAGTTCTACTTTTCCAAGAATTTGTCCATTTCTTCCAAGTTGTCCATTTTATTGGCATATAATTGGTGATAATAGTCTCTTCTGATCCTTTGTATTTCTGTGTTGTCTGTTGTGATCTCTCCATTTTCATTTCTACTTTTATTTATTTGATTTTTCTCCCTTTCTTTCTCCATTTTAATTTCTACTTTTATTGATTTCATTTTTCTCCCTTTGTTTCTTGATGAGTCTGCCTAATGGTTGCTTTGTCAATTTTATTTATCCTCTCAAAGAAACAGCTTTTGGCTTTGTTGATTTTTACTATGGTCTCTTTTGTTTCTTTTGCATTTATTTCTGCCCTAATTTTTAAGATTTCTTTCCTTCTACTAACCCTGGGGTTTTCCATTTCTTCCTTTTCTAGTTGCTTTAGGTGTAGAGTTAGGTTATTTATTTGACTTTTTTCTTGTTTCTTGAGGTATGCCTGTATTTCTATGAACTTTCCCCTTAGCACTGCTTTTACAATGTCCTACAGGTTTTGGGTTGTTGTGTTTTAATTTTCATTCATTTCTATGCATATTTTGATTTCTTTTTTTGATTTCTTCTGTGATTTGTTGGTTATTCAGAAGCGTGTTGTTCAGTCTCCATATGTTGGAATTTTAAATAATTTTTCTTCTGTAATTGAGATCTAATCTTACTGCCTTATGGTCAGAGAAGATGCTTGGAATGATTTCAATTTTTTGAATTTGCCAAGGCTAGATTTATGGCCCAGGATGTGATCTATCCTGGAGAAGGTTCTGTGTGCACTTGAGAAAAAGGTGAAATTCATTGTTTTGGGATGAAATGTCCTACAGATATCATTTAGGTCTAACTGGTCTATTGTATCATTTAAAATTTGTGTTTCTTCATTAATTTTCTGTTTAGCTGGTCTGTCCATAGGTGTGAATGGGGTATTAAAGTCTCCCACTATTATTGTGTTATTGTTAACTTCCCCTTTCATACTTGTTAGCATTTGTCTTACATATGCGGTGGTCTATGTTGGTCTATGTTGTATATATATTTATAATTGTTATATCTTCTTCTTGGATTGATCCTATAGCCTTTGTTTTAAAGTCTATAATCCTGAAAGATGGTGCTGTGAAAGTGCTGCACTCAATATGCCAGCAAATTTGGAAAACTCAGCAGTGGCTACAGGGCTGGAAAAGCTCAGTTTTCATTCCAATCCCAAAGAAAGGCAATACCAAATAATGTTCAAACTACCGCACAATTGTACTCATCTCACATGCTAGTAAAGTAATGCTCAAAATTCTTCAAGCCAGGCTTCAGCAATATATGAACCGTGAACTCCCTGAAGTTCAAGCTGGTTTTAGAAAAGGCAGAGGAACCAGAGATCAAGTTGCCAACATCTACTGGATCATGGAAAAAGCAAGAAAGTTCCAGAAAAACATCTACTTCTGCTTTATTGACTATGCCAAAGCCTTTGACTGTGTGGATCACAATAGACTGTGGAAAATTCTGAAAGAGATGGGAATACCAGACCACTTGACCTGCCTCTTGAGAAATCTGTATGCAGGTCAGGAAGCAACAGTTAGAACGGGACATGGAACAACAGACTGGTTCCAAATAGGAAAAGGAGTATGTCAAAGCTGTATACTGTCACCCTGTTTATTTAACTTATATGCAGAGTACATCATGAGAAATGCTGGGCTGGAAGAAACACAAGCTGGAATCAAGATTGCCAGGAGAAATATCAATAACCTCAGATATGCAGATGACACCACCCTTATGGCAGAAAGTGAAGAAGCACTAAAGAGCCTCTTGATGAAAGTAAAACAAGAAAGCAAAAAAGTTGGTTTAAAGCTCAACATTCAGAAAACAAAGATCAAGGCATCGTGTCCCATCACTTCATGGGAAATAGATGGAGAAACAGTGGAAACAGTGTCAAACTTTATTTTTTGGGCTCCAAAATCACAGCAGATGGTGACTGCAGCCATGAAATTAAAAGACGCTTAGTCCTTGGAAGAAGAATTATGACCAGCCTACGTAGTATATTCAAAAGCAGAGACATTACTTTGCCGACTAAGGTCCGTCTAGTCCAGGCTATGGTTTTTCCTGTGGTCATATATGGATATGAGAGTTGGACTGTGTAGAAGGCTGAGTGCCGAAGAAATGATGGTTTTGAACTGTGATGTTGGAGAAGACTCTTGAGAGTCCCTTGGACTGCAAGGAGATCCAACCAGTCCATTCTAAAGGAGATCAACCCTGGGACTTCTTTGGAAGGAATGATGCTAAAGCTGAAACTCCAGTACTTTGGCCACCTATGCTAAGAGTTGACTCATTGGAAAATCTCTGATGCTGGGAAGGATTGGGGGCAGGAGGAGATGGGGACGACAGAGGTTGAGATGGCTGATGGCATCACTGACTTGATATACGTGAGTCTGAGTGAACTCTGGGAGATGGTCATGGACAATGAGGCCTGGCTTGCTGCAGTTTAAGGGGTCGTGAAGAGTTGGACATGACTGAGTGACTGAACTGAATTGAACTGATCTTGTATGAGTATTGCTATTCCTGCTTTCTTTTAGTCTATTTCCATGGAATATATTTTTTCCAGCCCTTCACTTTCAGTCTTATGCGTCCCCTGTTTTGAGGTGTGTCTCTTGAAGACAACGTATATAGGGGTCTTGTTTTTGTATTCATTCAGTCAGTCTTTGTCTTTTGGTTGGGGCATTCAACCCACTTATGTTTAAGGTAATTATTGGTAAGTATGATCCCACTGCCATTTACTTTATTGTTTTTGTTCAGGTTTATACACCCTTTTAGTGTTTCCTGTCTAGAGAGTATCCTTTAGCATTTGTTGGAGAGCTGGTTTGGTGGTGCTGAATTCTCTCAGCTTTTGCTTGTCTGTAAATCTTTTGATTTCTCTTTCATATTTGAATGAGATCCTTACTGGGTACAGTAATCTGGGTTGTAGGTTATTTTCTTTCATCACTTTAAGGATGTCTTGCCATTCCTTCCTGGCCTGAAGAGTTTCTATTGAAAGATCAGCTGTTATCCTTATGGGAATCCCCTTGTGTATTATTTGTTATTTTTCCCTTGTTGCTTTTAATATTTGTTCTTTATGTTTGATCTTTGTTAATTTGATTAATATGTGTTTTGGAGTGTTTTGTTTTGGATTTATCCTGTTTGAGACTCTCTGGGTTTCTTGGACTTGGGTGATTATTTCCTTCTCCATTTTAGGGAAGTTTTCAACTATTATCTCAAGTATTTTCTCATGGTCTTTCTTTTTGTCTTCTTCTTCTCGGACTCTTATGATTCTAATTTTGGAGCATTTAATATTGTCGTGGAGGTCTCTGAGATTTTCCTCATTTCTTTTAATTCATTTTTCTTTTTTCCTCTCTGATTCATTTATTTCTACTAATCTATCTTCTACTTTACTAATCCTATCTTCTGCCTCTGTTATTCTATTTGTTGCCTCCAGAGTGTTTATCTCATTTATTGCATTATTCATTATATATTGAATTTTTTATTTCTTTTAGATCCTTATTAAACATCCTTGCATCTTCTCAATTCTTGTCTCTAGGCTGTTTATCTGTGATTCCATTTTTTTATTTCATGATTTTGGATCATTTTCACTATCATTATTTGGAATTCTTTATCAGGTAGATTCCCTATCTCTTCTTATTTTGTTTGGTTTTGTGGGTATTTATCCTGTTCCTTTACCTGCTGAGTATTCCTCTGTCTCTTCATCTTGTTTATTTTGCTGCATTTGGGGTAGTCTTTCGGTGTTCTGGCAGTTTGTGGAGTTTCCTCGCTGTGGGTGGGGTTTTATCAGTGGCTTGTCAAGGTTTCTTGGATAGGGAAGCTTGTGTCAGTGTTGTGGTGGGTGAAGCTGGATTTCTTCTCTCTGGAGTGCAATGAAGTGTCCAGTGATGAGTTATGAGATGTCAGTCGTTTTGGGGCAACCTTTGGCAGCCTGTATATTGAAGCTCAGGGCTGTGTTCCTGTGTTGCTGGAGAATTTTTGTAGTATGTCTTGCTCTGGAACTTTGGCCCTTGGGTGGTGCTTGGTTTCAGTGTAGATATGGAGGCGTTTGATGAGCTCCTATTGACTAATGTTCCCTGGAGTCATGAGTTCTCTGATGTTCTCAGTATTTGGACTTAAACCTCCTGCTTCTGCTTTTCAGTCTTATTTTTACAGTAGTCTCAAGACTTCTCCTATACTGCACCATTGATAAAACATCTAGGTTAAAGATGAGAAGTTTCTCCACAGTTAGGGACACCCAGAGAGGTTCACAGAGTTACATGGAGAAGAGAAGAGGGAGGAAAGAGTTAGAAGTGACCCGAATGAGATGAGGTGGAATCAAAAGAGGAGAGAGCAAGTTAGCCAGTAATCACTTCCTTATGTGCACTCCACAGTCTGGACTGCTCAGAGATGTTTATGGGTTTATACAGAGAAGAGAAGAGGGAGGAAGGAGACAGAGGTGGCCAGGAGGATAAAAGGGGGAAATGAAAAGGAGAGAGACAGATCCAGCCAGTAATCAGTTCCCTAAGTGTTCTCCACCGTCTGGAACACACAGAGATTCACAGAGTTGGGTAGAGAAGAGAAGGGGGAGGGAGGAGACAGAGGGGACCTGGTGGAGAAAAAGGAGAGTCCAAAGGAGGAGAGAGCAGTCAAGCCAGTAATTTTGCTCCCAAGTAAAAATGTGTACGGAAGGTTGGGGTTTTAAAGGTGCAAAATTGATAACAAATACCTAAAAGCAAAGATTAAAAATCTAGAGTAGAGGTTGTATTTTCAAAAATACAATATTAAAGAAAAGAAGAAGAAAAAACAAAGTCACAAAAATTATTTTAAAAATGTATATGACATTTGCTTTAAAAATAGGGTCTTTTTCTAAAAAAAAATAGTAGGTTATAAAAATGAAAATTAAAGGAGTAATAGAGGACTTAAAAATTTTAAATAGTTAAAAAAGAAGAAAAAAAATGATAAAAATAGTAAAGATATATCTAGGACTTTCTCTGGTGTTGTTGTGGGCAGTGTGGGGTCAGTTCATTTTTGGATAGTTCCTTGGTCTGGCTTATATTTCTTAAGATCTATAGGCCCCTTCCTATGTAGTCAGTACTAACAACAGGGTTTTAATCTATTGCATCTGTCACTTCCAAGGTGCTTCCCTCTGTTTTAGCTTCTTCTGTTTGCTGGTCTCTTCAGTGTCTGATTTCTGCCCTGACACAATGGGGGAGGTGGTGGACATTTTTTTTAGGTTCACTTGTTCAGTCGTGCTGTGTGGAGTGAGGGACGCTGCAAACAAATAACACTGGCGTGTGCTCACAGTGTCTCAGCAACACTAGGCCTGCCCCCGCTTATGGCACACACAGCTCAGGCTCTAGGTTGCTCTGCTGGGAGCCGTCCAAGGCTGGCCCTGGGCTGTATGCACCTCCCAAGTCTAAGCCACTCAGGTTCAGGCTCTCAGGTAGTCCTCAGAGGCACAGACTTGGTTGGGCCTGCATTTTGTGCCCTTCCCAGGTCCGAGTAGCTCAGGTGTTTGGAGAGTGCGGTTTCTGTGACTTATCGCCTTTCCCGTCCCTGCTGCTCGGTTTTCTGGGTGTAAAACTGGAGCACCTTCTCAGGTGAATGATGACTGTCCAGAACCCCAGGAAGTCTTAGTTAGCAAAGAAGCCTGCTTGCAGTTTGGTAGATAATGTCACTCTGGGGCTGTGATTGCCCCGTTCCGGTTCTGGCTGCCTGTCATGGGAGGGGGGATGGTCGGCAGCCGGCTAATTCTGTTCCGTTCTTTGTTCTGTGTGCAGTCTTCGTGGTGTCTTATGTTAGAGCTTTTCGAGTGGTAGCTATCCCACAGTCTGGGGACTAACTTTGCTAGCCCAAGTTAGTTTGCTCTGATTATACTTGAGGCATTTGGGCCCGATCCTTATTCTGAGCAATGCAGCTCGAGCCTCACTGCCCAGTCCCTGCTTGCTAGTGGTGGGTGCAGGTGTCTGTGCTGCTTCTCCACTGAGGGAGTTACCGTTGGGCTTGTAATCTATGGGTTTTAATTATTTATTTATTTTTTCCTCCCTGTTGTGTTGCCCTCTGTGCTTCCAAGGCTTGCCACAGACTCGGCAGTGAGAGTGTTTCTTGGTGTTTGGAAACTTCTCTTTTTTAAAGACTCCCTTCCTGGGATGGAGCTCCATCGCTACCTCTTTTATTTCTTTTTTTGTCTTTTATTTTTTTTCCTACCTCTTTTTGAAGACAATGGGCTGCATTTCTGCGTGCCTGATGTCCTCTGCTGGCATTCAGAAGTTGTTTTGTGGCATTTACTCAGAGTTTAAATGTTCTTTTGATGAATTTGTGTGTGTGGGGAACAGTCATCTCCCCATCCTATTCCTCCACCATCTTAGGACCGTTCCCTTCTATCTCTTCCTCTTTTGTTTGGTTTGGTGGGCTTTTGTCATGTTCCTTTACCTGCTGAATATTTCTTTGCCTTTTCATCTTGTTTAGGTTGCTGTGTTTGGGGTGGACTTTCCCTATGCTGTAAATTTGTGGTTCCTCTTTATTGTGGTGGTTCCTCCCTGTGGGTGGGGTTGGATGAGTGGCTGTCAAGGTTTCCCTGTTAGGGAAGCTTGAGTTGGTGTTCTGGTGGGTGGAACTGGATCTCTTCTCTTTGGAGTGCAATGAAGTGTCCAGTAGTGAGTTTTGAGGTGTCTATGGGTTTGGTGTGATTTTTGGCTGTCTGTATTTTTGTGGTCAGGGTTATGTTCCTGCATTTTTGGAAAATTAGCTTGGTATGTCTTGCTCTGAAACTTGTTGGCTCTTGGGTGGAGCTTGGTTTCAGTGGAGATATGGAGGCTTTCTTCACGACCCAGATAATCATGATGATGTGATCACTAATCTAGAGCCAGACATCTTGGAATGTGAAGTCAAGTGGGCCATTACTGCAAACAAAGCTAGTGGAGGTGATGGAATTCCAGTTGAGCTCTTTCAAATCCTGAAAGATGATGCTGTGAAAGTGCTGCACTCAAGATGCCAGCAAATTTGGAAAACTCAGCAGTGGCTACAGGGCTGGAAAAGCTCAGTTTTCATTCCGATCCCAAAGAAAGGCAATGCCAAAGAATGCTCAAACTACTGCACAATTGCACTCATCTCACATGCTAGTAAAGTAATGCTCAAAATTCTCCAAGCCAGGCTTCAGCAATACATGAACCATAAACTCCCTGATGTTCAAGCTGGTTTTAGAAAAGGCAGAGGAACCAGAGATCAAATTGCCAACATCTGCTGGATCATGGAAAAAGCAAGAGAGTTCCAGAAAAACATCTATTTCTGCTTTATTGACTATGCCAAGCCTTTGACTGTGTGGATCACAAGAAACTGTGGAAAATTCTGAGAGAGATGGGAATACCAGACCACCTAACCTGCCTCTTGAGAAATCTGTATTCAGGTCAGGAAGCAACAGTTAGAATGGGACATGGAACAACAGACTGGTTTCAAATAGGGAAAGGAGTACGTCAAGGCTGTATATTGTCACCCTGCTATATTTAACTTATATGCAGAATACATCATGAGAAACGCTGGACTGGAAGAAACACAAGCTGGAATCAAGATTGCCAGGAGAAATATCAATAACCTCAGATATGCAGATGATACCACCCTTAAGGCAGAAAGTGAAGAGGAGGTAAAGGGCCTCTTGATGAAATTGAAAGAGGAGAGTGAGAATGTTGGCTTAAAGCTCAACATTCAGAAAACGAAGATCATGGCATCGTGTCCCATCACTTCATGGGAAATAGATGGGGAACAGTGGAAACAGTGTCAGACTTTATTTTTTTGGGCTCCAAAATCACTGCAGATGGTGACTGCAGCCATGAAATTAGACAATGCTTACTCCTTGGAAGAAAAGTTATGACCAACCTAGATAGCACATTCAAAAGCAGAGACATTACTTTGCCAACTAAGGTCCATCTAGTCCAGGCTATGGTTTTTCCTGTGGCCATGTATGGATGTGAGAGTTGGACTGTGAAGAAAGCTGAGCACCAAAGAATTGATGGTTTTGAACTGTGGTATTGGAGAAGACTCTTGAGATTCCCTTGGACTGCAAGGAAATCCAATCAGTCCATTCTGAAGGAGATCAACCCTGGGACTTCTTTGGAAGGAATGATGCCGAAGCTGAAGGTCCAGTACTTTGGCCACCTCATGAGAAGAGTTGACTCACTGGAAAAACTCTGATGCTGGGAGGGATTGGGGGCAGGAGGAAAAGGGGATGACCGAGGATGAGATGGCTGGATATCATCACAGACTTGATGGACATGAGTCTGATTGAACTCCGAGAGATGGTGATGAACAGGGAGGCCTGGCGTGCTGTGATTCATGGGGTTAGAAAGAGTCGGACAGGACTGAGCAACTGAACTGAACTGAACTGAATGGAGGCTTTTGGATGAGCTCTTGTTGATTAATGTTCCCTGGAGTCAGGAGTTTTCTGGTGTTTTCAAGTTTTGGATTTTAGCCTCCTGCCTCTCAGTGTTATTCTTACAGTAGCCTCTAGACTTTTCCGTCCATACAGCAATGATGATAAAACAGCTAGTTAGTGGTGAAAATAATCTCCACAGTGAGGGACACCCAGAGAAGTTCACAGAGTTACATGGAGAAGAGAAGAGGGAGGAGGGAGATAAAGATGACTAGGAGGAGAAGAGGAGGAATCAAAAGGGGAGAGAGCAATCTAGCCAGTAATCAATTCCCTATTTGCTTTCCACAGTCTGGGATACTATGAGAGGTTCACAGAGTTTCATGGAGAAGTGAAGAGGAAGGAAGGAGATAGAGGAACCAGGAGGAGAGGACAGGGAGTCAAAAGGAGAGAGACCAGTCTAGCCAGTGATCAGTTTCCTAAGTGTTCTCCTCAGCCTGGAACACCCAAAGAGATTCACAGTGTCAAGTAGAGAAGAGAAGGGGGAGGGAGGAGATTGAGGTGACCTGGGGGAGACAAAGGAGAGTCAAAAGGGGAGAGAGCAATCAAGCCAGTAATCACACTCCTAAGTAAAAATGGGTACTGAAGATTGAATTCTGAAAGGTAGAAAATTGATAACAAATACCTAAAAGCAAAGTATAAAAGTTTAGAGTAGAGGTTAGACTCTCAAAAATACAATTAAAAAAAAACCACAAAATCGCAAAAGTTATTAAAAAATATGAAATTGCTTTAAAAGTAGGGTCTTTTTTGGGCAAGTTAATAGTAGGTTTTCAAAATGAAAATTAAAGGAGTAATAAATAACTTAAAAATTAAAATTTTTTAAAGTGATACTAGTAAAACATATCTAGGAATTTCTTTGGAACTGTTGAAGGCAGTGGGATCAGTTCAGTTTCAGATAGTTCCTTGTTCAGAAGTTCCTTATACTTCTTCTCAAGGTCGATTGGTCCCTTCCAATGTAGTCAATGCTAGCTACATGGTTTTAATCTGTTGCACCTGCCACTTCCAAAGCTGTTCCCTCTTCTTTGTTATTTTGACTTCCTCTGTTTGCAAGTTTCTTCAGTATCTAACTTCTGCCCTGACAGAAGTGGGCAAAGGTGATCATTTATTTAGGCTCACTTGTTCAATTGTGCTGTAGGGAGGGAGGAACACTGCAAACAAATATCACTGGTGTGTGTAGGGAGTGCTCACAGTGTCTGGGCCACACTGGGTTTGCCCCCTGCTCATGGCGTGTGTGCCTTCCTGATCTACACTGCTCAGGCTCCAGGTTGCTCTTCAGGGGAACTGTCTAAGGTGGGTCCGGGGTTGTGTGCACTTCCCAAATCTAAGATGCTCAGGTTCAGGTTCTTGGGTACTCCACAGAGGTACAGACTTGGCTGGGCATGCAATTTGTGCCCTTCCCAGGTCTGAGCAGCTCAGGTGACCAGGTGCTTGGTGAGCACACTCTCCCAGCTGGGGCGGTGCATCTTAAAACCTCCCCAGTTCCAGCCGCTCGGTTTCCCGGGTATGCAGCAGGAGTGCCATCTCAGGTGTGCCATGTGTCTGCTCTGGAGAGCTGATCTCTGGCTGTGACCCTCCTGGTGGATGCCAAATGTCCAGGATCCCAGGAAGACTTAGTTAGCAACTGGAGGCCTGCTTGCAGTTTGGTAGAGGATGCTATCTCTGAGGCCGAGATTGCCCCTTGCCTTCTGGCTCTGGCTGTCGAATGCTTGCGTCCCTCTCTGCCTCTGATGGGGGATGGGCCAGTCTGCAGCTGGCTAGCTCTCCTCTGGTATTCACTCAGTCCTTTGTTCCTTGAGCGGCCTAGCAGTGCCTTAGGTTAGAGCTTTTCGTTTTCTCTCTCTCTCTTTCTTCTTCTTCTTCTTTTTTTCTCTCTCTCTGGCTATCCCACAGTTTGGGTTGCTGTCTCACGTTAGCTCCCTCAGATTGTCCTCAGTGCATTTAGGCCCGGTCTTTACTCTAAGCAATGCAGTCGCACCTCCCTGTTCAGCCCCCACTTGCTGGTGGTGGACATAAACACCTGGGCTACTTCTCTGCTGGGTGTTGTAGTTAGGCATGTAATCCGTGGGTTTTATTTATTTATTCCCCCCCCCACCACCAATTATGTTGCCCTCTCAGATTCCAAAACTCCCCACAGACACACTGGTAAGAGGGTTTCCTGGTGTTTGGAAACTTCTTTTTTGACTCCCTCCCTACGATGGGTCTCCATCCTTAATTCTTTTGTCTCTTTTTATCTTTTATATTTTGTCCTACCTCCCTTTGAAGACAGTGGGCTGCCTTTCTGGTTGCCTGGTATCCTCCACCAGTGTTCAGAAGTTGTTTTGTGGTATTTGCGCAGCGTTCAAATGATCTTTCGATGAATTTGTGGGGGAGAGAGTGGTCTCCGCATCCTATTCCTCTGCCATCTTAGGACAGCCCCCCCAAGGAATTCTTTTTCATTTTGAAGATTATCCTGACTTTTTATCCAGACTTTGTGCTTTTAGTTTTTTTGGGCATTTTATGAATCAAGTGTAACCTCTCTTTAAAAAAACATTAGCAGTTACTACAATTTTCTTAACATTCAGGATATGTGAACATAAATACACCCTAAAGTCTCAGTAATACCACTTCTGGTCCTCCTCGTGAGTTGAACTGTGTGCTATTGCATGTACCTTCACGTTTCTTGTTTTCTTTACAGTAGAAGTACTTTATTGTCCCTGTTTAGCCAAGACAGGTAATATATGTAATATATATAAAACTGAAGTTTTATCACTCTGATCCACAGACTCATAATTTATTTATTACTCAATTTTTTGTTGTTGTTAGTAGATCTTAGTTCTGAAAGTAGATCTTTGACCATTATTTATAAGAATTAATTTACCAAGAGAGAATTTATCATATAAAGTGTCCTCTTGCTTGCTGAGCATTACTGAGATTCATTCTTTATCAAATGAAAATGGAGAGATAATGAAGATTTCAATTTATTAGTAGAGGGTCAGGTACATCATGTAATTATGCTGCTACATTGTGGAGATGAACGAAATAGTTAAAACCAAGGGTCATAATGAAAACATAAATTGTTAAAAACACCCTGTATTGAATATTCTGTTAAGTATATTATTTTAACAAGTTACTATACATCATGAAATGTGCATTTCAAGCAGATATCTTGTTGTTTCAACTACTTAAATTCTGTGGCTATCTAGACCTCTGTCTATATGGTTGTCTGGTAAAAGAAGGAGCCTTCCTACAATCAAGTTTTTTCAGACCCTTACGAGAGAGGATTGGCTGAAAAGGCCTCCAGAAGATAGTATCATAAAATAGGGAGGAGAAAAATGTGGGTTACATTAGCATATCTATGACTATTATGGCATTTCCTCCACTTTCTAAAGTAATTTGTGTTAATTTATTGTAACGCGTACATTTTTGAAAACTCATATTTGTAGGCATCAGGAAATCCAACCCTACAAGGCCTTTCCTTTACTGTCAGACCTGGTGAACTGTTAGCTGTGGTCGGACCTGTGGGAGCAGGAAAGGTAAGTTGTGATGCCTTTTTGTAGCTTGATGCAACACCTCAGCCCCTGTTAAGTTCTCAGAATGAAGCCCAGAGCTGAGTGTGACATAGTTTGAAATGGGGATGTCTAGAACAGTGTTTCTCTAGGTATGTTCCATAGAATGTTAGTTTTTCAAGAAGATTTTGTGGCAACTAAATCTGCATAAATGCATACTGTATTTTCCTTCTTGGTGCTTCACATTGTACAGTGTGGAACTGCCTTGTGGGGAGTTTGATATCTCATTTAAGGAAATTACTTATTTGGCAGCTGTTCAGGATGGATGGACACAGTGTGTACTTCTTTTTGTCACAGTGACCACTCCAGGAAGTCTGGAGGTTTGAGCATTTCCTCACATGACATGACTTGGTTCTCTCAGTGCACTTGTAGTGAACATGCAGCCATGTGCTAGAGCTAAAGATATAGATGTGAGTCAGACCCCAATACCTCTGCCCTCCAGAGGCAACCAGATTCCAGGGAGACACAAATACACAGGCAGGTTATTTCGGCTCAGTGTGGTAAGCGCTCTGATAGTTTGGTCATAGACATGTCACTTCTGTGTTCTATAGGATCTGAAGGACATGTACCCGTGCATTTAGTCTCTTCTGTTCTGTACAATAAAATACAGAAAACTAAACTTGGGATGCATACATGAGAGGTGTTTTCCTCTGTGATGGACTTTTGGTCTTCAATACAACAAACTTCAGAGTTCTTTTACTTAATCATCTTTGAATAGAACAAGTATTTGTCAAATAAAGGATACCCAGATGCAGAACAACTGCATTAAACATCACATACAGGAAATACCCATTCTCTTGGGCTGCTCTGCTATTTAAGGATGTTAAAAATTCTTACATAGTCTTTGCCGAGTATAGCACTTCATTCAGGGGAAACACTTGGGCAGAGTAAATTGCTATGATGTTTTGTTAATTTTCCTTATCAACCATTAGTTTACATTGACCAATAGTGTCTGCAACTAGGAGAGTGAAAAAGCTGCCTTAAAGCTCAACAATCAGAAAACTAAGATCATGGCATCTGGTCCCATCACTTCATGGGAAATAGATGGGGAAACAGTGGAAACAGTGTCAGACTTTTTTTTTTTTGGGGGGGGGCTCCAAAATCACTGCAGATGGTGATTGCAGCCATGAAATTAAAAGATGCTTACTCCTTAGAAGGAAAGTTATGACCAACCTTGACAGCATATTCAAAAGCAGAGATATTACTTTGGGTTTTTCCAGTAGTCATGTATGGATGTGAGAGTTGGAATGTGAAGAAAGCTAAGCACTGAAGAATTGATGCTTTTGAACTGTGGTGTTGGAAAAGACTCTTGAGAGTCTCTTGGACTATAAGGAGATCCAACCAGTCCATCCTAAAGGAGATCAGTCCTGGGTGTTCATTGGAAGGACTGATGATGAATCTGAAATCTCAGTACTTTGGCCACCTCATGTGAAGAGTTGACTCATTGGAAAAGACGCTGATGCTGGAAGGGATTGAAGGCAGGAGGAGAAGGGGACAACAGAGGATGAGATGGCTGGATGGTATCACTGACTTGATGGACATGAGTCTGAGTGAACTCCGGGAGTTGGTGATGGACAGGGAGGCCTGGTGTGTTGCAATTCCTGGGGTTGCAAAGAGTCGGACACGACTAAGCGGCTGAACCGAACTGAACCATAGCTGTAGTTTGTCCTATTATGAAGGAAATTTCTATAGTGTATCAAGCACCAGAGTGGGATTGGCTGTGCTATGGGGTGTATTCCGTCCTGAGTGCTGCCTCTTCATTCATGTGTGTATGTTGCCTTCTGTTTCAGTCCTCACTGTTAAGTGCTCTGCTGGGGGAGCTGCCCCCGAGCCAGGGGCAGGTCAGCGTGCACGGGAGGATTGCATATGTTTCTCAGCAGCCTTGGGTATTTCCAGGAACTGTGAGGAGTAATATTTTATTTGGGAAGAAATATGAAGAAGATCGCTATGAAAAAGTAATAAAGGCTTGTGCTTTGGATGAGGTGAGTAATGACTTTTGAGTTGCATGTACTTGAATTTTATTTTATTTTTTAAAAATTTATTTTAGTTGGAGGCTGATTACTTTACAATATTGTAGTGGTTTTTGCCATACATTGATATGAATCAGCCATGGGTTTACATGTGATCCCCATCCTGAACCCCTCTCCCACCTCCCTCCCCATCCCATCCCTCTGGGTCATCCCAATGTACCAGCACTTGTCTCATGCATCAAACCTGGACTGGTGATCTGTTTCACAAATGATAATATACATGTTTCAATGCTATTCTCTCAGATCACCCCATCCTCGCCTTCTCCCACAGAGTCCAAAAGACTGTTCTGTACATCTGCGTATCTTTTTCTGTCTTGCATATAGGGTTATTGTTGTCATCTTTCTAAATTCCATATATATGCGTTAGTATACTGTATTGGTGTTTTTCTTTCTGGCTTACTTCACTCTGTATAATAGGCTCCAGTTTCATCCACCTCATTAGAACTGATTCAAATATATTCTTTTTATTGAATTTTAAATAATGATAGTGTGGGTTTAAATTACAAGGTTTGTTGAAAGGGTTTTTTTTAATGTAAAAGATCTTTGGTTATTGTTTAATATCTTAAGGTGGTCTTTTGGGTATGTATATAGGCATATGTGCTGCTTTTTTAATCCTAATGTGGTAACACATTGAGTGTTATTGAGGAATGCCTTTCTTGGGGGAGGAGTGTTGTTTCATTCTATGAGGTTTTATTCACTTTTAATGTCTTTTTTTAATGCATAATTATAAAAATTTCTAAAAATAAAGAGGACAGTGCAATGAACCCTCCTGTACCCACCTCCCAGCTTCAACCAGGATCAGCTGGTGGCCAGTGTTGCTACATCTCTCTCTCTCTGCCCCCTGCCAGCCCCATCCCCACTCCAAATTATTCTGAAGCAGATCCTAGAACTCAAATCAGTTCAACTGTAAACATTTCACTGGTGCTTTCCCAGTGGCTCAGGGGTAAAGAATTCAGCCAATGCAGGAGACATGGGTTCAGTCCCTGTGTCAGGAAGATCACCTAGAGAAGGAAATGGCAATCCACTCCAGTATTCTTGCCTAGAGGATCCCATGGACAGAAGAGCCTTGTGGACTACAATCCATGAGGTCACAAAAAGAATTGGAGATGACTTAGAGTCTAAACAGCAACAACAAATATTTCATTAATTTTCTGTAAAAGATAAGAAAGCTTTTGGGAAAAAAATGCTACATTAAGTAACCTGAAAAATGACCCCAATTCCTGAATAAAATCAACCTTCTAGTCTGTGTTTATATGCTGTTAATTATCTCAGTGAGAAATCTTGTTCAGCATTATTTGAATCAGACTTCATGTAAGGTTTTCCCCCTGCAGTTGGTTGATGCCTTGTTGGTCACTTTCAGTTTGTAGGTTTCCCTCTCCACTTCATTTTTACTTGTTATTTAAACAAAATAGAATCCCTTAAAGTTTTTTCTTAATACTGAATCATTTTGTTCAGGGAGAGACTGTTTTCAGAAATGGCATTAGTTTCACAGGAAACATCAAGATGAAATGTTTAACTCTATGTTGGTATTTAATAGAAATTAGTGAATGAATGATGAAAACTGAACTTACCTGATAGAATATAATTTGGCAAAAAAGAGAAAAATATAAATATTTATAAATAGTATGTTACTTTCTTGTGTTATAAAAATCAGTGAGTAACATCTTTAAAGGGCTCTTCCCAGGGTGTGTTCAGTGCAGTCTAGACATCTATCTGTTCTTCTATACTGTGAGGAAAAGGCTGGGATGGACTTTCAAAGGTGTGATAGTGAAGTCTCCAAACCCTCTTTCTGAGGAAATAGTAATTTTGCTCAAACATCATAGATTGTATCAGGTGAGTATTATCTTATGATGATGGAGACAGAACAGGGTTGCTCATTTAACGGTCTGCTATTTCTTTCTCCTGGGTTTTTGTTAATGGAGGATTGTGCATTTGCAGAAATGATATCAAGTTAGTAGGAATGAGCTAGCTTTTTATTAAATGGTGCATAGACTCTGTAAGAAAAGAAGGGGGGAAGCAAATGTGAAACAGTGACAAAGTAGCATCCATTTATTAGTATCCACATACAAATCATTTTTCTATCTCTCACAGGTGTGCATACACAAACATGAACAGGTATATGAGTTATTAATTCTTTATGAGTATTCTTGATGTTATCCTCCTTATTTTATAGTTGGAAAAACTGAGGCTTGGAGGATGAAACAGCTCATCTCTACATTTGCAGCTCTGGTTCAGATCCATTTCTGCACAATTCTAGAGTCCATTCTTTTCTACAGTGCTTTGCTGCTCTCCATTAAGGAAGTCTATAAGGATGAAATTTTTAAAAAGCAAGTGATGGATGAAGGTGGGATGTGGAATAAACAGATCTCAGGCTTTTCCTCTTTATCTTAATCACGTTCAGCTCCTCATCCCCAGATCAGATCCCAGAGACTCAGACCAGGGTGTGGGTGTTTCTTTCAGTAACTTACCTTTCTGTTGAAGCTCAGCCCTGTCTTTCTCCCCACATCTGAGTGTCTCTGGAGAATAAAAGGTGCTGGGACAGTATCTGCTATTCAGCATTTTCCCCGGTAGGGTGGGTATGATGCTTTGCTGCAGCCACATGGAGTGACTGGGCCAGGAATGCAGGCAGTGTCCTGGGTCTTCACCCACCCTGGGGCGTCTATGCAGCACAGATTCTGATGGGAAGGGGCCCTGCAGGACTGGGATGCACAGCGATTCTTCTGTATGTGATGTGATCTTTATAAACATGGACAACTCTTGTGTTCTCTGTGTGGTTAGGACATAGAGTTGGGTCCTCTCGTGGCCATTCCCTCCTTGGCAGGAAGGAGGCCTAGCACAGAGGAGTAGAAGAGAGTTGACTCTTGGTACAGCCTCATCATTTGCCTGCTGTCACTTTGGGCACGTCCTGTTACCAGATTGGGCCTCTGATGTTTCTGAGGACATTGGGTCAGAAGGTTTCCAAGAGATTTTGCTGCTGCTCTGAAATGTCTTCTATGACTCTGATTAGCAAGGGGGGTCAGCAAGGTCTTTATGACACCTGGGAACCACTTAGTAAGTAATGAGAGTCTCTGCTTATCTCCTTTTGGAATTGTGTGTTAGTGGATGGACAGATTAGAGTCACAGACAATAGTGGTGCCCTGAGGGTATTCTGGCCTGAGGGTATTCTAGCAGAGTCTGCATGTGTAGTAGAAAAGGTTTGACCTTTATAGAAAAATAGTCCTAGGTAGTAATTCCAGGTATTTGTCTCAGTTTCCTCTCTTATTAAATGGAGAAGGGGTGGGATTACTGTAAAGTCTGCAGGCCATGCCTATGAAATGCAAACATGCCAGGTTTCAGTAAATGGTAGCTGTTTTTACTGTTATAGATCTTTTCTCTACATCCAACCATCTATATAAATATAATAAAAATTTCTTTTTACAGTTCTCTATAACTCCACCTCCCCCAAATCCTGGAGGAAAAAAATGGAAAAAGAACATTTTTAAATTATATGTTAATAATAATTAGAAGTATTATATTAGGCCTCACTGAAGTAAATTTAACTTCATTGACCTGAAAAATTTCTGTAACAAAATAACAAGTATGAAGTAATCACATTGATTCAGGCTGATGACATCAACTCCAAGGCCCAGGAGTCAAAAGTCTCAGGGATTGATTCTCAGTTTCTTGATTACTAGGTGTGTGATTTCGGCTAGTTGTCTGAACCATATAAGTCTGTTTCTTCATTGGTAAAATGGAGATAATATACTATCAACCTCATAAGGTTGTTTTGAAGAGGAAATACAGTAGTGATTTTGAAGTACCTGAGAGCTTGGAATATAACAAGTGCTCTGTAAATGTTGGAATGATTTTGAATATAAATTAACTCTTAATTATAAGTTCAGCCAGTTTTTGGTAAAACCACATCTATAGAATGTGACATGTAAGAAAGAAGGTATCTGAGTAACTCACATTAATTGAATTGATATTTCTATAGGTGCTCTACACATAGTACATTCTATAAATCAAGAATAAAAATGTTCTGTTACTATCAGTTCAGTTCAGTTCAGTTGCTCAGTCGTTTCCGACTCTTTGCGACCACATGAATCGCAGCACGCCAGGCCGCCCTGTTCATCACCATCTCTCAGAGTTCACTGAGATCCACGTCCATCGAGTCCGTGATGCCATCCAGCCATCTCATCCTCAGTCGTCCCCTTCTCCTCCTGCCCCCAGTCCCTCCCAGCATCAGAGTCTTTTCCAATGAGTCAGCTCTTCGCATGAGGTGGCCAAAGTACTGAAGTTTCAGCTTTAGCATCATTCCTTCCAAAGAAATCCCAGGGTTGATCTCCTTCAGAATGGACTGGTTGGATCTCCTTATAGTCCAAGGGACTCTCAAGAGTCTTCTCCAACACCACAGTTCAAAAGCATCAATTCTTCAGTGCTCAGCCTTCTTCACAGTCCAACTCTCACATCCATATATGACCACTGGAAAAACCATAGCCTTGACTAGACGGGCCTTAGTCGGCAAAGTAATGTCTCTGCTTTTGAATGTGCTATCTAGGTTGGTCATAACTTTTCTTCCAAGGAGTAAGCGTCTTAATTTCATGGCTGCAGTCACAATCTGCAGTGATTTTGGAGCCCCCAAAAATAAAGTCTGACACTGTTTCTACTGTTTCCCCATGTATTTCCCATGAAGTGATGGGGCCGGATGCCATGACCTTCGTTTTCTGAATGTTGAGCTTTAAGCCAACTTTTTCACTCTCCTCTTTTACCTTCATCAAGAGGCTTTTTAGCTCCTCTTCACTTGCTGCCATAAGAGTGGTATCATCTGCATATCTGAGGTTATTGATATTTCTCCCGGCAATCTTGATTCCAGCTTGTGTTTCTTCTAGTCCAGCGTTACTCATGGTGTACTCTGCGTAGAAGTTAAATAAGCAGGGTGACAATATACAGCCTTGATGTACTCCTTTTCTTATTTGGAACCAGTCTGTTGTTCCATGTCCAGTTCTAACTGTTGCTTCCTGACCTGCATACAGATTTCTCAAGAGGCAGGTCAGGTGGTCTGGTATTCCCATCTCTCTCAGAATTTAACAAAGTTTATTTTGATCCACACAAAGGCTTTGGCATAGTCCATAAAGCAGAAACAGATGTTATCTGGAACTCTCTTGAGTTTTCCATTATCCAGCGGATGTTGACAGTTTGATCTCTGGCTTCTCTGCCTTTTCTAAAACCAGCCTGAACATCAGGAAGTTCACGGTTCACGTATTGCTGAAGCCTGGCTTGGAGAATTTTGAGCATTACTTTACTAGCGTGTGAGATGAGTGCAATTGTGTGGTAGTTTGAGCATTCTTTGGCATTGCCTTTCTTTGGAATTGGAATGAACACTGACCATTTCCAGTCCTGGGGCCACTGCTGAGTTTTCCAAATTTGCTGGCATCTTGAGTGCAGCACTTTCACAGCATCATCTTTCAGGATTTGAAAGAGCTCAACTGGAATTCCATCACCTCCACTAGCTTTGTTTGTAGTGATGCTTTCTAAGGCCCACTTGACTTCACATTCCAAGATGTCTGCCTTAGATGAGTGATCACATCATCATGATTAGCAATATAGTGTGCCACATATGTCTGCATTTTTAACTACTTGAAGGCTTTTAAAAGCTTTTAGATAGTACATATTTAAAGGTATCACATTAATCAATTCTAGTTTGATATTCCCCCACATAGATCACTGTTGGGGTCCTTTATTGGACCAGAATCTGATGGTCCAGAGTCGATGATAAGAACGTGAAAGAGAGAAAGAGCTAATATTCTCTGGTTTATGCAGAGAATCAAAAAAGCCCTTGACACAGGGCTTGCACTACTCACAAAGCCACAGGGCGCCCTCTCGAGGAGGTCTTGAAAGCCCGGGCAAGAAAGTGAGCTCAGTGAATTTCTGTGCTCCAAAAATTAGCCTGAGGGAGCAGGAGGGGGAGTGGGAGTGAGAGCGAGAGCCAGAGCCAGAGTGAGAGAAAGAAAGACACGGGGAACCAAGATCTGATGGAGCAAAGATGCTTTATTCAACATTGTGTAAGTATATATGCTGTTTTACAAGGTAGCTTTTTCAGCAAAGATAAAGATCAAAAGAACAAACTTACAAGTTACTAAGGAAACAAGGAGTGGCAGGGGTCATAAAGCTAAAAGACAATCCACATCAAAAGAAAGAAGGTCATAAATAATCATTTTCACCATATGGTCCATATCAAAAGGAAGAGGGTGGTAAATAATCACTTTCACTGTATAGAAAAGCTTAATGAAGGAAATTTATGCATGCATTCCTCCGTCCTGGGAGCGGCTTGCTGGTTCCTCTCATTCCTGATGTCAGGAACTAATAAGGAACAGAGGATTTACAGCACACAGGAATCCTCCTGTTAAACGTTCCCTGAAGATCACTTGACTAGACGGACGTTTGTTGGCAAAGTAACATCTCTGCTTTTGGATATGCTACCTAGGTTGGTCATAACTTTTCTTCCAAGGAGTAAGCGTCTTTGAATTTCATGGCTGCAGTCACCATCTGTTGTGATTTTGGAGCCCCCCCCAAAATATAGTCTGACACTGTTTCCATTGTTTCCCCATGTATTTCCCATGAAGTGATGGGACTGGATGCCATGATCTTAGCTTTATGAATGCTGAGCTTTAAGCCAACTTTTTCACTCTCCTGTTTTACTTTTATCAAGAGGCTCCTCTTCACTTTCTGCCATAAGGGTGGTGTCATCTGCATATCTGAGGTTATTGATATTTCTCCCGGCAATCTTGATTCCAGCTTGTATTTCTTCCATTCCAGTGTTTCTCAAGGTTCACGTATTGCTGAAGCCTGGCTTGGAGAATTTTGAGCATTACTTTACTAGCGTGTGAGATGAGTGCAATTGTGTGGTAGTTTGAGCATTCTTTGGCATTGCCTTTCTTTGGAATTGGAATGAACACTGACCATTTCCAGTCCTGGGGCCACTGCTGAGTTTTCCAAATTTGCTGGCATCTTGAGTGCAGCACTTTCACAGCATCATCTTTCAGGATTTGAAAGAGCTCAACTGGAATTCCATCACCTCCACTAGCTTTGTTTGTAGTGATGCTTTCTAAGGCCCACTTGACTTCACATTCCAAGATGTCTGCCTTAGATGAGTGATCACATCATCATGATTAGCAATATAGTGTGCCACATATGTCTGCATTTTTAACTACTTGAAGGCTTTTAAAAGCTTTTAGATAGTACATATTTAAAGGTATCACATTAATCAATTCTAGTTTGATATTCCCCCACATAGATCACTGTTGGGGTCCTTTATTGGACCAGAATCTGATGGTCCAGAGTCGATGATAAGAACGTGAAAGAGAGAAAGAGCTAATATTCTCTGGTTTATGCAGAGAATCAAAAAAGCCCTTGACACAGGGCTTGCACTACTCACAAAGCCACAGGGCGCCCTCTCGAGGAGGTCTTGAAAGCCCGGGCAAGAAAGTGAGCTCAGTGAATTTCTGTGCTCCAAAAATTAGCCTGAGGGAGCAGGAGGGGGAGTGGGAGTGAGAGCGAGAGCCAGAGCCAGAGTGAGAGAAAGAAAGACACGGGGAACCAAGATCTGATGGAGCAAAGATGCTTTATTCAACATTGTGTAAGTATATATGCTGTTTTACAAGGTAGCTTTTTCAGCAAAGATAAAGATCAAAAGAACAAACTTACAAGTTACTAAGGAAACAAGGAGTGGCAGGGGTCATAAAGCTAAAAGACAATCCACATCAAAAGAAAGAAGGTCATAAATAATCATTTTCACCATATGGTCCATATCAAAAGGAAGAGGGTGGTAAATAATCACTTTCACTGTATAGAAAAGCTTAATGAAGGAAATTTATGCATGCATTCCTCCGTCCTGGGAGCGGCTTGCTGGTTCCTCTCATTCCTGATGTCAGGAACTAATAAGGAACAGAGGATTTACAGCACACAGGAATCCTCCTGTTAAACGTTCCCTGAAGATCACTTGACTAGACGGACGTTTGTTGGCAAAGTAACATCTCTGCTTTTGGATATGCTACCTAGGTTGGTCATAACTTTTCTTCCAAGGAGTAAGCGTCTTTGAATTTCATGGCTGCAGTCACCATCTGTTGTGATTTTGGAGCCCCCCCCAAAATATAGTCTGACACTGTTTCCATTGTTTCCCCATGTATTTCCCATGAAGTGATGGGACTGGATGCCATGATCTTAGCTTTATGAATGCTGAGCTTTAAGCCAACTTTTTCACTCTCCTGTTTTACTTTTATCAAGAGGCTCCTCTTCACTTTCTGCCATAAGGGTGGTGTCATCTGCATATCTGAGGTTATTGATATTTCTCCCGGCAATCTTGATTCCAGCTTGTATTTCTTCCATTCCAGTGTTTCTCATGATGTACTCTGCTACTGCTGCTGCTAGTCGTGTCTGACTCTGTGCAATCCCATAGACACCAGCACACCAGGCTCCCCTGTCCCTGGCATTCTCTAGGCAAGAACACTGGAGTGGGTTGCCATTTCTTTCTCCAATGCATGAAAGTGAAAAGTGAAAGTGAAGTCACTCAGTTGTGTCCGATTAGTAGTGACCCCATGGACTGCAGCCCACCAGGCTCCTCCATCCATGGGATTTTCCAGGCCAGAGTGCTGGAGTGGGGTGCCATTGCCTTCTCCATGATGTACTCTGTATATAAGTTAAATAAGCAGGGTGACAATATACAGCCTTGACGTACTCCTTTTCCTATTTGGAACCAGTCTCTTGTTCCATGTGAAAAGAAGAGAAACAAAAAGCAAAGAAGAAAAGGAAAGATATAAGCATCTGAATGCAGAGTTCCAAAGAATAGCAAGAAGAGATAAGAAAGCCTTCAGTTATCAATGCAAAGAAATAGAGGAAAAGAATAGAATGGAAAAGACTAGAGATCTCTTCAAGAAAATTAGAGATACCAAGGGAATACTTCATGCAAAGATGGGTTCGATAAAGGATAGAAATGGTATGGACCTAATAGAAGCAGAAGATATTAAGAAGAGGTGGCAAGAACACACAGAGGAACTGTACAAAAAAGATCTTAACGACCTGGATAATCACAATGGTGTGATCACTCATCTAGAGCTAGACATCCTGGAATGTGAAGTCAAGTGGGCCTTAGAAAGCATCATTATGAACAAAGCTAGTGGAGGTGGTGGAATTCCAGTTGAGCTCTTTCAAATCCTGAAAGATGATGCTGTGAAAGTGCTGCACTCAAGATGCTAGCAAATTTGGAAAACTCAGCAGTGGCCCCAGGACTGGAAAAGGTCAGTTTTCATTCCAATTCCAAAGAAAGGCAATGCCAAAGAATGCTCAAACTACCACACAATTGCACTCATCTCACACGCTAGTAAAGTAATGCTCAAAATTCTCCAAGCCAGGCTTCAGCAATACGTGAACTGTGAACTTCCTGATGTTCAAGCTGGTTTTAGAAAAGGCAGAGGAACCAGAGATCAAATTGCTAACATCTGCTGGATCATGGAAAAAGCAAGAGAGTTCCAGATAACATCTGTTTCTGCTTTATTGACTATGCCAAAGCCCTTGACTGTGTGGATCACAAGAAACTTTGTTAAATTCTGAGAGAGATGGGAATACCAGACCACCTAACCTGCCTCTTGAGAAATCTGTATTCAGGCCAGGAAGCAACAGTTAGAACTGGACATGGAACAACAGACTGGTTCCAAATAGGAAAAGGAGTATATCAAGGCTGTATATTCAACTGGCTACTCCATGATATTTCTACTGTAAGTCTCCATCATTGCTGAAGGGCACTGGATATGCTTCAGGATTTGTTGTTGTTTATTTGCTGAGTTATGTCTGACCATTTGCAACCCCATGGACTGTAGCCCACCAGGCTCCCTGTCCATGGGATTTTCCAGGCAAGAATATGGGAATGGGTTGGCATTTCCTCCTCCTGTGCTTTGGGATCAGTTCAGTTCAGATGCTCAGTTGTGTCCAACTCTTTGCAACCCCGTGAACTGTAGCATGTCAGACCTCCCTGTTCATCACCAACTCCCAGAGTTTACCCAAACTCATGTCCATTGAGTTGGTGATGCCATCCAACCATCTCATCCTCTGTTGTCCCCTTCTCCTCCTGCCCTAAATCTTTCCCAGCATCAGGGTCTTTTCAAATGAGTCAGCTCTTCACATCAGGTGATCAAAGTATTGGAGTTTCAGCTTCAATATCAGGTCTTCCAATGAACACCCAGGGCTGATCTCCTTTAGGATGGACAGGTTGGATCTCCTTGCAGTCCAAGGGACTCTCAAGAGTCTTCTCCAACACCACATTTCAAAAGCATCAGTTCTTCAGTGCTCAGCTTTCTTTATAGTTCAACACTCACATCCACACATGACTACTAGAAAAAACCATAGTCTTGCCTAGACAGACATTTATTGACAAAGTAATGTCTCTGCTTTTTAATAAGCTGTCAAGGTTGGTCATAACTTTTCTTCCAAAAAGCAAAGGTCTTTTAATTTCATGGCTGAAGTCACCATCTGCTGTGATTTTGGAGCCCCAAAATATAAAGTCTGTCACTATTTCCATTGTTTTCCCATCTATTTGCCATGAAGTGATGGGACCAGATGCCATGATCTTCCGTTTTCTGAATGTTGAGCTTTAAGCCAACTTTTTCACTCTCCTCTTCACTTTCATCAAGAGGCTTTTTAGTTCCTCTTCACTTTCTGCCATAACGGTGATATCATCTGCATATCTGAGGTTATTGATATTTCTCCTGGCAATCTTGATTCCAGCTTCTGCTTCATCCAGCCCAGAATTTCTCATGATGTACTCTGCATATAAGTTAAATAAGCAGGATGACAATATACAGCCTTGACGTAATCTGTTCCTGATTTGGAACCAGTCTTGTTCCATGTCCAGTTCTAACTGTTGCTTCCTTACCTGCATACAGGTTTCTCAAGAGGCAGGTCATGTGTTCTGGTATTCCCCTCTCTTTCAGAATTTTCCACAGTTTATTGTGCTTCGGGATGGATGGCATCAAATCAGTGTATCCATTTCCTGGTTCACCTCTAATTTGTGTGTCTGCTTTTCAGTGAAAATTGGCTACACTTTACTTAGAGGAGAATAACACGAATAAGGATATATCTCTTAAAACTCTTGGAGGAAAACATAGGCAGAACACTGGATGACATAAATCAAAGCAAGATACTCTATGACCCACCTCCTAGAGTAATGGAAATAAAAACAAAAGTAAACAAGTTGGACCTGAATAAACTTAAAAGGTTTTGCACAGCAAAGGAAGCTATAAGCAAGGTGAAAAGACAACACTCAGAATGGGAGAAATTAATAGCAAATGAAACAACTGACAAAGGATTCATTTCCGAAATATACAGGCAGTGCACACAAGTCAATACCAGGAAAGCAAACAACCCAATCAAAAAATGGGAGAAAGACCTAAACAGACATTTCTCCAAAGAAGATACAGATGGCTAACAACACATGAAAAGATGCTCAACATCGCTAATTATTAGAGAAATGCAAATCAAAACTACAGTGAGATATCACCTCACACCAGTCAGAATGGCTATCATCAAAATGTGTACAAACAATAAATGCTAAGAGAGGGTGTGGAGGAAAGGGAAAGCTCTTGTACTGTTGGTGGGAATGTAAATTGATACAGCCACTATGGAAGACAGAATGGAGATTCCTTAAAAATCTAAGAATAAAACCACCATATGACCCAGCAATCCCACTTGTTGGCATATACCCCAAGGAAAAAAAATTGAAAACAACAACAACAACAAAAAAACCCCCAACAAACCACATGTATCCCATTGGTCATTGCAGCACTATTTACAATAGCTAGAACATGAAAGCAACCTAGAAGTCCATTGACAGATTAATGGATAAAGTTGTGGTACATATACAAAATGGAATATTCGTCAGACATAAAAGGGAACATATTTGAGTCAGTTCTAATGAGTTGGATGAACTAGAACCTATTATATGGAGTGAAGTAAGTCAGAAAGAGACAGATAAATATCATATTCTAACACATATATACAGAATCTAGAAAAATGTTACTAAAGAATTTATTTACAGGGCAGCAATGGAGAAACAGACATAGAGAATAGACTTAAGGATATGGGGAGGGGGAAGAGAGGGTGAGATGTATGGAAAGAGTAACATGGAAACTTATATTACCATATGTAAAATAGATAGCCAATAGGCATTTGCTGTATGGCACAAGAAACTCAAACAGGGGCTCTGTATCAACCTAGAGGGATGGGATGAGGAGGGAGATGGGAGAGAGATGGGAGGGGATGTATGTATACCTATGGCTGATTCATGTTGAGGTTTGACAGAAAACAAAATTCTGTAAAGCAATTATCCTTCAATTAAAAAAAAAAATTCCTCTTAGTGGGAGGAGTTGTAATATATGCTCAAGTTAGGCTTTTCCCTTTAGCCCAATCAGAAAATGTTTTCTGGGAATTTATCCTGACTTATATTTTTTAAAAAAATCCTTTGAAATGTTTTTCTTATCTGGGTCTGGTTCATAAATACTTTGCAGAGTCAACAACATACTTGCAATTCTGCTATCAGACTCAGAGAGAGCCTGTTGATTGTACCATTACTGTGCAAAATGAAAGAGCGTATTTAAGTGCTTTTTCTAGAAAATGGTTCAGACTGCTGTACTATAATGTGGTGCTATTTGGGGAAAGAAACCAGAAAAATACAAGATCAAAACATAAAAACTAAGAACAGGTTGCAAGACTGTCAATAGTGAAATGGAGGCCCAGTAAACTATGTGTGTTTATATACGGCTGGGGACCTATCTTAAACTGGCTAATTGTTTTTCATGAAAACCAATAATACCAAGTGATGGTGTTAACTTCTGAACTTAACAATGAAAGGAGATGAAACAATAAATTTTCACAACATAGCAATTGCTGTCTTTCATTGGATGTACCCCAATTAAGCTTTGAGTGAGCAGGGGACCTATGTGTGCCTGTGTGTCTCTGTGGCTGTCAGGGAGTGTTGATGGAGAAAGTCTCTTTCTTTTCCTTGTAGTCATGTGCTTTGCATGTTTTGATCCACATTGTGAATGAGTCCCACTGTTGGTTTGGTGAAAGTAGGCTTCAGTCACCAGTAGAAAGACTGTAATCAATTCATGTTCTTTTATCCATTTACGGAGGATGTTTGTATGCTTCTTTTGATTTTTACAGCATCCTTGAGTTTAGTGACTCTTGGTTCTACAGCACATACTATAGAAGAAGAAAATGAGACTCAGGGAGAATAAAGGACTTGTTTATCATGGAGACCACAGTATGCCACCTTCTTTCTCTCCAAATTTGCTAAAGTAGGGACAGAGATGTGAGGGCTTCATCTGCAGAAAGGTCCTGCTGTGCATCCTAGGTTGATGCCTGAAGGGTTTAGTGGATAACAAATTCCCCCCAAATTCTGCTTATCTATGCCAGGATGTACCAAGTGATAAATTATAGGCAGTGTAAGATTTCTAATCTAATAATTATTTAATTTAAGCCTGATTATTCTCTTTACATTTTTGAGGTGGTCTTGTAATTTTTTCTTTTTCCCCCCAGGTACTCTGATTTCTCTATTAACTTCTTCAATCTATATTCAAATGTAACTTTTGATAGTTTCTCAGATCCTCAAGTCAAAACTTCATGGGACTTCTCTGGTGGTCCAGTGGTTAGGACTCTTCCACTGCCCATCCACGGGTTCTATCCATGATCATGGAACTAAGATCCTGCATGCCATGTGGTGTGGCCAAAATAAATAAATATAAAACAATTTCATATCCTTCTTTGCTTTGAGTTTTTCCTGCTTCCATGGACAGGCACCTACTTAGTCCAGCTGATCTGCTCCATGTCCTTCAAACACACTGTTTCTTTCCCCATGGTTTTCCTGCCCAGCCTGCTCTTCCTGCTTCCGTTTCTTGTACAGACCTTGTCTGCCACTCTGTCATTTGGTTTAAGTATCATTGTGAAGACACCAGTTGGGTGTTATCCCTTCTCTGAAAGTGGGAAGCTGGAGCTGAGATCAGCAAAATGTCCAGTTGAAGACACACTCATTCCTTGATAAAGTAAGTCCTGTGCCTTCACCTCTTGGGCCACCAGCTCTCACACCTGTGTCTCTAGCACAGACCTTCACACTTGCATGTCCAGCTGCATCTTGACATTGCCGAGATGCCATCTCAGCCTGTCCACAAGCGAAGTCTCCTAAACCTGCCTCCACCATCTTCCCCAACTCAGTAAATGCAGACCCTGTCCTTCCCCTTCCTCAGGTCCCAGACACAGAGTCCTCCTCTTCTCTTAAAGCCTACACCAATCCTATCAGCAGGTCTTCCAGGCTCCACTTTCCAAATGTGTCTGGAGCGTGACCCCTTCTCTCTGTTCCTGCTAGCCACACTCTGGTCCTGACCACCATCATCTCTCACCTAGATTATTCCAGTAGCCTCCTCACTCTTCCCCACTTACTGTCTTTTTTCTGTAAAGCACAGGAGTGATTCCTTAAAATTTAACCTCAGACCAGGTCCGTCCCACTTCTGCCTTTTAGCAGCAGTGACCTCAGGCTCCTCCAGCTCTGTCTCTGCCCTCACTCCCCTCATTCTTATTCAGCTCTGCTCTCCTGACCTCCTAGCTCGTCTGAACTACTTGGGCATCTCCACCGTGGCCCCTGCACTCGCCCATCCCTCTGTGTGGAGCAGCCTTTCTAGGTCTGCCTGAGCCCTTCCCCCTCCCACCAGATCTGCTCATCTGAGCAGAGCCCTCACACTCCAGTGTGGACTCACTTCCCTCCTTTAGTTTCCATCACCCCAAGCCAGCCAGCCTTATTTTCCTTCTCATCTCCAGTACTTGCACTCATGGAAAGAAACTCTGGGACTTTGTTTCCTCACGACTGAATTCACTGTATCCATAACAATGCCTGGAACACTCAGTAAATATCTATCAAAATGGTCAAATACATAAATGCCATGAAAAGCTACAGAATGAAAACAAAAAGCCCTGAGTTTTAAAAAAATTGTTCAGTATTACCATTTCAGTTCAGTTCAGTTCAGTCGTTCAGTTGTGTCTGACTCTTTGTGACCCCATGAATTGCAGCATGCCAGGCCTCCCTGTCCATCACCAACTCCCAGAGTTCACTCAAACTCATGTTCATTGAGTCAGTGATGCCATCCAGCCATCTCATCCTCTGTCGTCCCCTTCTCCTTCTGCCTCCAATCCCTCCCAGTATCAGAGTCTTTTCCAATGAGTCAACTCTTCACATGAGGTGGCCAAAGTACTGGAGTTCAGCTTTAGCATTATTTCTTCCAAAGAACACCCAGGACTAATCTCCTTTAGAATGGACTGTTTGGATCTCCTTGAAGTCCAAGGGACTCTCAAGAGTCTTCTCTAACACTACAGTTCAAAAGCATCAATTCTTCAGCGCTTAGTTTTCTTCACAGTCCAACTCTCACATCCATACGTGACAACTGGAAAAACCATAGCCTTGACTAGACGGACCTTTGTTGGCAAAGTAGTATCTCTGCTTTTGAATATGCTATCTAGGTTGGTCATAACTTTCCTTCCAAGGAGTAAGCGTCTTTTAATTTCATGGCTACAATCACCATCTGCAGTGATTATGGAGGGCCCCCCCCCAAAAAAAAAATCTGACACTGTTTTCACTGTTTCCCCATCTATTTGCCATGAAGTGATGGGGCCAGATGCCATGATCTTAGTTTTCTGAATGTTGAGCTTTAAGCCAACTTTTTCACTCTCCTGTTTTACTTTTATCAAGAGGCTTTTTAGTTCCTCTTCACTTTCTGCCATAAGGATGGTGTCATCTGCATTTAGTCGCTATGAAATAAGCCCATTGCTCTTGATCAAACACTTGTGTGAAGAACTGATGCTAAAAAGTTAGAATGGCAGGACACATGTTAATTTTTTTTCTTTTTCCTTTTTCTCTCTCCATATAGGATTTACAGCGTTTGAAGGATAGAGATCTAACTGTGATAGGAGACAGGGGAACCCCACTGAGTGGAGGCCAGAAAGCTCGGGTCAGCCTTGCGAGGTAAATGGGGTTTCAGTTGCCATCCTGCCCCTCCTCCTCCACGGCTCCTAGTGGACATGAGCACATAGACCCCGCTCACTGGATGGTCCTGTGTGAAACAGAGTCTTGCCTCTTTCCCTGGGCTCCTGGAATGAACATGGAGTTGTTGGATCCCATTATGATTCAGGGCTGAGACCCAGGGAGTGTGAAGTGTCCTCTCCTGACGTCTCTATGTTTTCTAGAGCCGTGTATCAGGATGCAGATATCTACCTCCTGGATGATCCGCTCAGTGCAGTGGATGCAGAAGTCAGCAGACACTTGTTCGAACAGTGAGTTTGCTCCTGTTTTCTGTCATCTCTGCTTTCCAAAAACCCTGTAGAGATCAAGGAAGAGAGCTCAGGAAAGTCTTTGTGCTTCAGGGGACTCAGCTTGTTCTGCCCTGGTGTCCCTCCTTCCCCTCCCTTCCTTCCATAGAAGATCCATCGTAGAGAAATTTTGCATCATGATGCGGTCAGGACAGGAACATATAGAAGGTGCTTCCAGTGTGTGGAGGACAGTGGGGTCCATGCTTTAGGGAGTGAGGGATAGATGGCAGATTTCCCCCTGCTACTTGCAGTTGATGGAGCCAGACACTGGGGATGGATCCAGACTCAAAGAATAAGGGTGATGTAAGGTTTTAAATCAGAGAGTGAGACTCTATAACCTGCTACATGACTGCCAGTGGTTTTCCTCCATCATTTAAGGCATGTTAGAAGTGAAGTTTTTAGTACTGACATAGGGCTTCTGTGGAGATGCCTTTGTTATTTATTATTCTTAGGCTTGGAAACTGTTAATAAAGTCTTCTACACCTGAGTATGATTTTAATTATTTAGCATTAATTCATGGATACTCACTAGAATTAACATTTAGCCCTATAATGTAGGGGATTTTGAAACTAGATATCTAGAATCTGGCTAAAATTTGGACTCTTATTTTGTGTTTCTGGAATTTGTTTTCAGTGGCTCTTTTTTGGTCACTAAAGCCCTGAAATAAAACAGCTCAATGCTTTTCTGTGCATAATGTGTTCTAACACATGTCCAGCGAAGCCTCTGGTGGAGTCTAGGCTGGCCTTTTTGGAAGTCTCATGAATTTTCTTTTTCTGATACAGCCTCCACATCTCCCCCATGGTTAGTTCCCTTGCTATTATTCACCTTATTAAAGCTAACGACCCCTTCCAGCTGCACTTATTAATGCCCTGCTGTGTACACCGAGATCGATGCCCTTACAGATGTTCTTGCACAAAACCTCTTAGTTTACAAGGAGGACAGTGAGCCAGGAGAGGGGACAGACCCA
This sequence comes from Litocranius walleri, assembly GCA_006410535.1. NCBI lineage: Eukaryota > Metazoa > Chordata > Mammalia > Artiodactyla > Bovidae > Litocranius > Litocranius walleri. The sequence continues at coordinate 283,166 of SJYG01001146.1, forward strand.
CACTGGGCAGAATAAGAGAGATAAGAATGCCTAGCTCTCGTTGCTGCTTATAAGGAATCTGTCTCTTTGTGTAGTTTGTTAAGATAGATGCCTGGTGAAAGGTCAGCCTAGTCAGGGTTGAGAGGGTTTTGATACAGGATAGAAAATGCTAAATGAAAGCAAAAGTGGCAGCTAGAGGCTTTCACTGAAGCTGGAAAGCTCCTTGTGCCTGGTCTGGATGGAAAGTGCCCTGGGGACCCGCAGACTGGGCAGGTGTGTGGAGGCTGAGAAGAGGACCCAGTCCTTTGCTGAAGGAAGAGTAGAAGCTAAGGTGTGGAAGGAGGAGGAAGCAGTACTGTGAGGAGAACAGCAAGCATGTCCTCACCTGGAGGAGGCAGGGTGTTGTGCAGAGAGAAGCTATTTGGGAATTCTCTCTGTCATGTCCTGTGTTAGTTGCTCAGGCTGTGTCTATCCAGACTTCTCACAGGAGACCAGAGTCTGGATGGTTTAGTCTAATGGAAATTTATCTCTCTCATTTCAGGAGGCTGGAAAAGTCTAAGGTCAGGGTGCTGGCAGATTTGTACCTGGTGAGGGCCTATTTCCTATGTCCTCACAGGGTGGAAGAGGTGAGGGAGCCATGTGGATTACTTTTATAAGGACACTAATCCCAGAGATCAAATTGCCGACATCCATTGGATCATCAAAAAAGCAAGAGAGTTCCAGAAAAACATCTACCTCAGCTTTATTGACTATGCCAAAGTCTTTGACTATGTGGACCACAACAAAATGTGGAAAATTCTTCAAGAGATGGGAATACCAGAGCACCTCACCTGCCTCGTGAGAAATCTGTATGCAGGTCAGGAAGCAACAGTTAGAACTGGACATGGAACAACAGACTGGTTCCAAATAGGGAAAGGAGTACGTCAAGGCTGTATATTGTCATCCTGCTTATTTAATTTATATGCAGAGTACATCATGAGAAATGCTGGACTGGATGAAGTACAAGCTGGAATCAAGATTGCTGGGAGAAATATCGAGAACCTCAGATATGCAGATGACACCACCCTTGTGGCATTAGGGAATTAGCAAAGAAAAACTAAAAAACCTCTTGATGAAAGTGCAAGAGGAGAGTGAAAAAGTTGGCTTAAAACTCAACATTCAGAAAACTAAGATCATGGCATCTGGTCCCATCACTTCATGGGAAATAGATGGGGAAACAATGGAAACAGTGATAGACTTTATATTTTGGGGCTCCAAAATCACTGCAGATGGTGACTGCAGCCATGAAATTAAAAGATGCTTACTCCTTGGAAGAAAAGTTATGACCAACCTAGACAGTATATTAAAAAGCAGAGGCATTACTTTGCCAACAAAGATCTCTATAGTCAAAGCTACCATTTTTCCAGTATGTATGGATGTGAGAGTTGGACTATAAAGCTGAGTGCCAAAGGATTGATGCTTTTGAACTGTGGTGTTGGAGAAGACTCTCGAGAGTCCCTTGGACAGCAGTCCATTATAAAGAAAATCAGTCCTGACTGGAAGGTCTGATGTTGAAGCTGAAACTCCAGTACTTTGGCCAGCTGATGTGAAAAACTGACTCATTTGAAAAGACCCTGATGCTTGGGAAAGATTCAAGGCAGGAGAAGGGAAGGACAGAGGATGAGATGGTTGGATGGCATCACCGACTTGATGGACATGAGTTTGAGTAAACTCCAGGAGTTGGTGATGGACAGGGAGGCCTGGCATGCTGCAGTCCATCCAGTGGCAAAGAGTGGAACATGACTGAGCAGCTGAAATGAACTGAATCCCATTCACAGAGGCTACACCCTCATGACCTGGTCACCTCCCAACAGTCCCATTTCTAGTAACATCACATTGGGTGTTAGATTTTGACATATAATTGTGGAGGACACAAACATCTTCTCTATCAGATTGGGGTTGGGGGCAGCAGAGTGCTTAAAGAACAGAAATTAATTTTCTTACAGTTTTGAAGGCTGGACATCCAAAATCATCCAGCTTTTCTTCTGAGACTTCTTTCCTTGGTTTCTGATGGCATCCTCCTTGATGTGTCCTTACATAGTCTTTCTTCTGTTCAAGTACATCCCTCTCCTTATTTCTGTCCTTAAGTCCTAATCTCCCCTTCTAATGACACTAGTCTGATTGTATTAGGTCCACCCTAATTAAGGGTGACAGTTGCCTTGTTAAAGATCCTATCACTAAATTCTAAAATACAGCAAGCTAACATGTTAACATGTGAATTTTGAAGGGGACAGAATTCATTCACAACAGGTTCTAAATAGCAAACTAAAGATACTGAGCAGAGTCAGTTGTGTGAGAGGGAGACATATGAGGAGCTCCGTGCTCTGGACACCAGGAGCCGGGATTTCGTGTTCACTAAGCACAGGTTGTGGGGCAGATGCCATCAAAGTCTGTTTAACTTCTGCTTAGTGTTGAAATGATGAAAGAGCTCTGGAGATGAGTGATGGCAATGGCTGCACAACAGTGTAAATGGACTTAATGGCACTGAGCTATATACTTAAAAATGATTAAAATGGTAAATTTCTGAGGTTGTCCTCATTTATTTTAATTCTTTTTTCTTTTTTCCTCTCTGTTTCCTTTATTTCTACTGTTCTATCTTCTACTTCACTTATCCTATGTTCTGCCTCCATTATTCTACTGTTGGTTCCCTCCAGGGTGTTTTTGATCTCATTTATTGCATTATTCATTATACTTTGACTCTGTTTTATTTCTTCTATGTCCTTGTTAAGCCTTTCTTGTATCTTCTCAGTCCTTGTCTCCAGCCTATTTATCTGTAACTCCAATTTGTTTTCAAGATTTTGGATCATTTTCACTATCATTATTTGGAATTCTTTATCAGGTAGATTCCCTATCTCTTCCTCTCTCTCTCTCTCTCTTTTTTTTTTTTTGTTAGGTGGGCACTTATCCTGTTCCTTTACCTGCAGGGTATTTCTCTGCCTTTTCACCTTGTTCATATTGCTGTGTTTGGGGTGACCTTTCTGTATTCTGGCAGTTTGTGGTTCCTGTTTATTGTGGAGGTTCATCACTGTGGATGGGGTTGGACGGGTGGCTTGTCAAGGTTTCCTGGTTTAGGGAAGCTTGTGTCGGTGTTCTGGTGGGTGAGGCTGGATTTCTTCTCTCTGGAGTGCAGTGAAGTGTCCAGTAATGAGTTTTGAGATGTCAGTGGTTTTGGTGTGATTTGGGGCAGCCTGTATACTGAAGCTCAGGGCTATGTTCCTGTGTTACTGGAGAATTTGCTTGGTATGTCTTGCTCTGGAACTTGTTGACCCTTGGGTGGTGCTTGGTTTCAGTGTAGGTATGGAGGCGTTTGATGAGCTCCTATCAATTAATGTTCCCTGGAGTCAGGAGTTCTCTGGTGTTCTCAGGATTTGGGCTTAAGCCTCCTGACTTTGGTTTTCAGTCTTATTCTTACAGTAGCCTCAAGACTTCTCCATCTATACAGCACTGGTGATAAAACATCTAGGTTAATGTTAAAAAGTTTCTCCACAGTGAGGGACACCAACCTCAGAGACCTCTGGGACAATGTTAAACGCCCCAATGTTTGAATCATAGGAGTCCCAGAAGAAGACAAAAAGAAAGACCATGAGAAAATACTTGAGGAGATAATAGTTGAAAACCTCCCTAAAATGGGGAAGGAAATAATCACCCAAATCCAAGAAACCCAGAGAGTCCAAAACAGGGTAAACCCAAGGCAAAACACTCCAAGACACATATTAATCAAATTAACAAAGATGAAACACAAAGAACAAATATTAAAAGCAACAAGAGAAAAACAACAAATAACACACAAAGGGATTCGAATAAGGATAACAGCTGATCTTTCAATACAAACTCTTCAAGCCAGAAAGGAATGGCAGGACATACTTAAAGTGATGAAAGAAAATAACCTACAGCCCAGATTACTGTACCCAGCAAGGATCTCATTCAAATATGAAAGAGAATTCAAAAGCTTTACAGACAAGCAAAAGCTGAGAGAATTCAGGACCATCAAACCAGCTCTTCAACAAATGCTAAACAATCTTCTCTAGACGGGAAACTCAGAAAGGTTGTATAAACTTGAACTCAAAACAATAACGTAAATGGCAATGGGATCATAAAGTGAAGTGAAGTGAATTCGTTCAGTCGTGTCTGACTCTTTGCGACGCCATGGACTGTGGCCCACCAGGCTCCTCCCTCCATGGGATTCTCCAGGCAAGAGTACTGGAGTGGGTTGCCATTCTCTTCTCCAGGGGATCTTCCCAACCCAGGGATCAAACCTGGGTCTCCTGCATTCCAGGCAGACGCTTTAACCTCTGAGCCATACTTATCAATAATTCCCTTAAATATAAATGGATTGAATGCCCCAACCAGAAGACAAAGACTGGCTGAACGAATACAAAAATAAGACCCCTATATTTGTTGTCTACAAGAGACCTACCTTGAAACAAGGGACACATACAGACTAAAAGTGAAGGGCTGGAAAAAGATATTCCATGCAAATAGAGACCAAAAGAAAGCAGGAGTAGCAATACTCATATCAGATAAAATAGACTCTAAAACAAAGACTGTGAAAGAGACAAAGAAGGACACTATATAATGATCAAAGGATCAATCCAAGAAGAAGATATAACAATTATAAATATATATGCACCCAATATAGGAGCACCACAATATGTAAGACAAATGCTAATAAGTATGAAAGGGGACATTAACTATAACACAATGATAGTGGGAGACTTTAATACCCCACTCACATCTATGGACAGATCAACTAAACAAAATTAACAAGGAAACAAACTTTAAATGATACACCTGTGGCTGATTCATGTCAATGTGTGGCAAAACAAATACAGTATTGTAATTAAAATAAATAAATAAATAAAAATTTAAAAAAAAAGAAAAAAATAATGATGTTGTAATTAAAAAAAAAATAAATGATACAACAGATCAGTTAGACCTAATTGATATCTGTAGGACATTTTACCCCAAAACAATGAATTTCACCTTTTTCTCAAGCATACACAGAACCTTCTCCAGGATAGATCACATCCTGGGCCATAAATCTGCTGCTGCTGCTGCTAAGTCGCTTCAGTCATGTCCAACTCTTGCGATCCTGTAGATGGCAGCCCACTAGGCTCCTCGATCCCATGGATTCTCCAGGCAAGAACACTGGAGTGGGTTGCCATTTCCTTCTCCAATGCATGAAAGTGAAAAGTGAAAGTGAAGTCGTGTCTGACTTGTAGAGACCCCATGAACTACAGCCTACAAGGCTCCTCTGTCCATGGAATTTTCCAGGCAAGAGTACTGGAGTGGGTTGCAATTGCCTTCTCTGAGGGCCATAAATGTAGCCTTGGCAAATTTTAAAAAATTGAAATCATCTGAAGCATCTTTTCTGACCACAATGCAGTAAGATTAGATGTCACTTACAGAAGAAAAACTATTAGAAATTCCAACATATGGAGGCTGAACAATACGCTGCTGAATAACCAACAAATCACAGAAGAAATAAAAAAAGAAATCAAAGTATGAATAGAAATGAATGAAAATGAAACACAACAACCCAAAACCTGTGGCACAATGTAAAAGCAGCGCTAAGGGGAATGTTCATAGCAATATAGGCTTACCTCAAGAAACAAGAAAAAAGTAAAATAAATAACCTAACTCTACCCTTGGACTGCAAGGAGATCCAACCTGTCCATTCTAAAGATCAGCCTTGGGATTTCTTTGGAAGGAATGATGCTAAAGCTGAAACTCCAGTACTTTGGCCACCTCATGCGAAGAGTTGACTCATTGGAAAAGACTCTGATGCTGGGAGGGATTGGGGGCAGGAG
>SJYG01001146.1:289022-376377 GCA_006410535.1 Litocranius walleri
TTTGGAAGGAATGATGCTAAAGCTGAAACTCCAGTACTTTGGCCACCTCATGCGAAGAGTTGACTCATTGGAAAAGACTCTGATGCTGGGAGGGATTGGGGGCAGGAGGAGAAGGGGATGACCGAGGACGAGATGGCTGGATGGCATCACGGACTCGATGGACATGAGTCTGAGTGAACTCCGGGAGATGGTGATGGACAGGGAGGCCTGGCATGCTGCAATTCATGGGGATGCAAAGAGTCGGACACGACTGAATGAATAAACTGAACTGACACCTAAAGCAACTAGAAAAGGAAGAAATGAAGAACCCCAGGGTTAGTAGAAGTAAAGAAATCTTTAAAATTAGGGCAGAAATAAGTGCAAAAGAAACAAAAGAGACCATAGCAAAAACCAACAAAGCCAAAAGCTGGTTCTTTGAGAAGATAAATAAAATTGATAAACCATTAGCCAGATTCATCAAGAAACAAAGAAAAATCAAATCAATAAAAGTAGAAATGAAAATGGAGGGATCACAACAGACAACACAGAAATACAAAGGATCAGAAGAGACTATTATCAGCAACTATATGCCAATAAAATGGACAACTTGGAAGAAATGGGCAAATTCTTAGAAAAGTACAACTTTCCAAAACTGAACCAGGAAGAAATAGAAAATCTTAACAGACCCACCACAAGCACAAAAATCAAAACTGTAATCAAAAATCTTCCAGCAAACAAAAGCCCAGGCCCAGATGGCTTCACAGCTGAATTCTACCAAAAATTTAGAGAAAAGCAAACACCTATCCTACTCAAAGTCTTCCAGATAATTGCAGAGGAAGGTGAACTTCCGAACTCATTCTGTGTGGCCACCATCACCCTAATACCAAAACCTGACAAAGATGCCACAAAAAAGGAAAACTACAGGCCAATATCACTGATGAACATAAATGCAAAAATCCTTAACAAAATTCTAGCAAACAGAATCCAACAAAATATTAAAAAGATCATACATCATGACTAAGTGGGCTTTATCCCAGGAATGCAAGGATTCTTCAATATCCACAAATCAATCAATGTAATACACTACATTAACAAATTGAAAAATAAGAACAATATGATTATCTCAATAGATGCAGAGAAAGCCTTTGATAAAATTCAACTTATTATTATTCCATTTATTAAAAAAAAACCCTCCAGAAAGCAGGAATAGAAGGAACATACCTCAACATAATAAAAGCTATATATGACAAACCCATAGCTAACATTATCCTCAATGGTGAAAAATTGAAAGCATTTCCCCTAAAGTCAGGAACAAGACAAGGGTGTCCACTCTAACAACTACTATTCAACATAGTTTTGGAAGTTTTGACCACAGCACTCAGAACAGAAAAATAAATAAAAGGAATCCAAATTGGAAAAGAAGAAGTAAAACTCTCACTGTTTGCAGATGACATGATCCTCTATATAGAAAACCCTAAAGACTCCACCAGAAAATTACTAGAGCTAATCAATAAATATAGTAAAGTTGCAGGATATAAAATCAACACACAGAAATCCCTTGCACTCCTATATACTAACAATGAGAAAACAAAGAAATTAAGGAAACAATTCCATTCACCATTGCAACGAAAAGAGTAAAATACTTAAGAATATATCTACCTAAAAGAAACAAAGGACCTGTATATAGAAAACTATAAAACACTGATGAAAGAAACCAAAGAGGACACAAATAGATGGAGAAATATACCATGTTCATGGATCAGAAGAATCAATATAGTGAAAATGAGTATACTACCCAAAGCAATCTATAGATTCAATGCAATCCCTATCAAGCTACCAATGATATTTTTCAGAGAACTGGAACAAATAATTTCACAGTTTGTATGGAAATTCAAAAAACCTCGAATAGCCAAAGCAACCTTGAGAAAGAAGAATGGAACTGGAGGAATCAACCTGCCTGACTTCAGTTTTTACTACAAAGCCACAGTCATCAAGACAGTATGGTACTGGCACAAAGACAGAAATATAGATTAATGGAACAAAATAGAAAGCCCAGAGATAAATCCACGCACCTATGGATGTCTTATCTTTGACAAAGGAGGCAAGAATATACAATGGAGAAAAGACAATCTCTTTAACAAGTGGTGCTGGGAAAACTGGTCAACCACTTGTAAAAGAATGAAAGCAGAACACTTTCTAACACCACACACAAAAACAAACTCAAAATGGATTAAAGATCTAAACATGAGACCAGAAATTATAAAAACCCTAGAGGATAACATAGGCAAAACACTCTCCAACATAAACCACAGCAAGATCCTCTATGACTCATCTCCCAGAATATTGGAAATAAAAGCAAAAAGTAAACAAATGGGACCTAATTAAAATTAAAAGTTTCTGTGCAACAAAGGAAACTATAAGCAAGGTGAAGAGACAGCCTTCAGAATGGGAGAAAATAATAGCAAATGAAGCAACGGACAAACAACTCATCTCAAAAATATACCAGCAACTCTCACAACTCAATTCCAGAAAAATAAACGACCCAATCAAAAAAATGGGCCAAAGAACTAAACAGACATTTCTCCAAAGAAGACATACTGATGGCTAACAAACACATGAAAAGATGCTCAACATCACTCATTTTCAGAGAAATGCAAATCAAAACCATTATGAGGTACCATTTCACACCAGTCAGAATGGCTGTGATCCAAAAGTCTATAAGCAATAAATGCTGAAGAGGGTGTGGAGAAAAGGGAACCCTCTTACACTGTTGGTGGGAATGCAAACTAGTATAGCCACTATGGAGAACAGTGTGGAGATTCCTTAAAAAACTGGAAATAGAACTGCCATATGACCCAGCAATCCCACTGCTGGGCATAAACACTAAGGAAACCAGCATTGAAAGAGACATGTGTACCCTAATATTCGTCACAGCACTGTTTATAAAAGCCAGGACATGGAAGCAACCTAGATGTCCATCAGCAGATGAATGGATAAGAAAGCTGTGGTACATATACACAACAGAATATTACTCAGCCATTAACAAGAATACATTTGAATCAGTTCTAATTAGTTGGATGAAACTGGAGCCTATTATACAGAGTGAAGTAAGCCAGAAAGAAAAACACCAAAACAGTATACTAATGCATATATATGGAATTTAGAAAGATGGTAATAATAACCCTGTATGTGAGACAGCAAAAGAGACACAGATGTATAGAACAGTCTTTTGAATTCTGTGGGAGAGGGCGAGGGTGAGAAGATATGGGAGAATGCATTGAAATATGTAAATTATCATATGTGAAATGAATCACCAGTCCAGGTTCGATGCATGATACAGGGTGCTCGAGGCTGGTGCACTGGCATGACCCAGAGGGATGGGATGGTGAGGGAGATGACAGGGGGTTCAGGATGGGGAACACATGTACACCCATGGTGGATTCAAGTCAATGTATGGCAAAACCAATACGATATTATAAGGTAAACAAATAAAACTGAAAAAAAGTAAATTTCATATTATGTATTTTTAACACACAAAAGTGCACAGTAGCACTGAATTTTTGAGAACACGAGAGACCAGGGAGGCTGACATGTGGCATGGCTTCCAACTCTCTGATTTGATTGCCCATTCCCTACCCTCTTCTCATCCTCAGTTAATGAATTTTCCCTTAGAGAAGTGCCCTATGTCTTGTCATGAGTTCAGTGACAGGCAGTAGTGCTATGACAGGGATTCCCCACACCACCCTCCTGGCATCATGAGTAGCTCAGCCTCCCTGTTCCTGTTCACCCTGCCCTAAGCTTGCAAATGTCTGCCATCTTGTCTTGCATCTACACACAAGTTTACCATCACTCCAGGAAGAGTTTCTGCTGGTCATTGCATCCATGTCACAGGGAGGGGAGAGGGGGGCATTCAGATTGCCAAGTACCAGTGTGTTGATCACAAAATGTCTCTCAAGTTTTCTTAAAACACAGGAGGTGTTTCTAAAGTCCTCTCCAGTCTTCGAATATGTACTTGATAGAAGCAATCTTGTTAAAATTATCATTTGCTAATCAGAAACATGTTCTTTGGGGAAATTTAGGGCAGGGACTGCAGGAAGATCAAATTAGTCAATCCTAAAGGAAATCAACCCTGAATGTTCTTTGGAAGGACTGATGCTGAAGCTGAAGCTTCAATACTTTGGCCATCTGATGCGAAGAGCTGACATTGGAAAAGACTCAGATGCTGGGACAAGACTGAAGGCAGAAGGAGAAGAGGACTATAGAGGATGAGATTATTGGATGGCATCACTGACTCAGTGGACATGAGTCTTAGTAAACTCTGGGAGATGGTGAAGGATAAGGAAGCCCGATGTGCTGCAGTCCATGGGGTTGCAAAGAGTCAGACATGATTGAGGAACTGAACAATGAACAACAAGGGCAGGGAACATGAATTTAATTTAGGAGATCACTCAGCAGCAACTGTAGAATGTTCTCAAGTTAGAAATTTGGATGGAACAAGATGGTAGTCATGTCAAAACTTAGTAATGGGGAGCGTTTTGTATTAAAAACTTGCCATTAACAGTTTCCTTCATTCATGAATCTATGTCCAAGGTTTTTAAGGTTTGTGAGTTTTACAACTTTGTTGTAGACATTAAGTGGGTTCTACCTCTTATGGAGTGTTAGAGCTCTTAGGTGAACTGATGCAGTGTCACCTGTGTCCAGCCAAGGATCCCATCCTGGTTCAGCCCTACATCCCAGACCCCCGCCTCCTGCATCAAGTCTTCAGGTCTGTCCTGATCAGATTTCCATGCTCCTGTCTACACAGCTCACCTTCCTGCTCCAGCTCTTAACAGACCCCCATCCCCCTTCATGTTCAGGATGCAGCTCCAGGTCCTCAAACAGAGAACAGGCTTCTTTGCCATCTGCCCCCATCAGCCATTCCAGCTTGTCCCCACACCCCTTCAGTATCCAGCTGTGCTGGCTCTGTGGGGGTCCTTTCTCACCTCTGTCTGTTTGTACATGCTGGTCTCTCTGTCCCAGAGCCAGGGAACAGTGTGCCAGGGCACAGAAGGAAGGTGGAAGACGGGACCTGCTGTTTTCTCATGTTCCTCCTGGGGGAGCCTGTGCTGTCTGTCTTCCTGCTGCCCTCAGTTCGCTGTTGCTGTTGTTCAGTTATTAAGTTATGTCCAACTCTTTGAGACCTCATGAACTGCAGCATGCTAGACTCTTCTGTCCTCTGCTATATCCCAGAGTTTGCTCAAATTCATGTTCATTGAGTTGATGATGCTAATTGTCTCATCCTCTGTTGTCCTCTTTTCCTCCTGCCTTCAATCTTTCCCGGCTTCAGGGTCTTTTCCAATGACTCTGCTCTTCTCATTAGGTGGCCAAAGTATTGGTGCTTCAGCATCAGTCCTTCAAATTGAATGTTCAGGGTTGATTTCCTGTAGGATTGACTAGTTTGATCTCCTTGCTGTCCAGGGGACTTTCAAGGGTCTTCTCCAACACCACAGTTCAAAAGCGTCTATTCTTTGGCGCTCAGCCTTATTTATGGTCTGACTCTCAGATTCATATGTGACTACTGGAAAAACCATAGCTTTGACTATAGAGACCTTTGTTGGCAAAGTGATGTCTCTGATTTTTAATATGCTGTCAAGTGCCACATTTGACCATTATGGAGTCCCCCCACCCCACATCTGGAGAAGGCAATGGCACCCCACTCCAGTACTCTTGCCTGGAAAATCCCATGGACCTAAGAGCCCAGTAGGCTGCAGTCCATGGGGTCGCTAGGAGTCAGACACGACTGAGCAACTTCACTTTCACTTTTCACTTTAATACATTGGAGAAGGAAATGGCAACCCACTCCAGTATTCTTGTCTAGAGAATCCCAGGGACAAGGGAGCTTGGTAGGCTGCCATCTATGGGGTCGCACAGCGTTGGACACGACTGAAGTGACTTCACAGCAGCAGCAGCAGCAGCACCAGCACCCCACATAAGCTGTGAATGCTGGAAGGTACCTCCTCCCAGCATTTTCTGTCCCAGGACCCCTGCACCTGCTGTGTCTTCTTTCAAGGATATTTCTCCAGATAGTCTCAGGTCTCCGGTGTCACTCCATCTATGAAAACAGCGCATCATGGCCTGATAGTGCCTTTTCTATGCTTACTCAGTGTGTCCCCTTGTACATGGTGCAGAGTACTGTCTGCTGTCTTAAACTGTGAATGTATCCTTAGCACTTAGGACAATGCCTGGCTCCTTAACAAACCTCTGCTGATTGAATAAGTGGAAGTGGGGTCTCTGTCTGTTTTGTCTGCATTCCCTCCCCAACAGCATGAGTCCCCTCATAACACAGCCCTTATATAGAATTATATATGGACTACAGGATTAACACACCTCTTATAAAGGGATAACTGTTTAGAACTGGTTTCTGACTCAATCATTTCTATAGCATGACTTCAAAATCTTTAAAAACTTGGAAAATAGTGAATCTTTCTAGTGATTTGGATAAAAGCATTATTTAGGAAAAATCCAAGGCCATCACATGATCACTTAATTGTAATTATTTTTATTATCTCATCTGTGATAGAATGTTAGGAAGAAAACATTTTACAGCTTTTGGGTTGCTCCATGTTGGACATAGCAGCCCATCAGATTTGATTAACATTTGCCTTTGGGGACTATTGGCAGGTAATTATGGATTAAGAAGAAAAAAATTCTACTTAAAAGCTTTAGTACTAAATCTGAAAAAACTGGGGGAGAGGGAAAGGGTGGGATGGTTTGGGAGAATGGCATTGAAACATGTATACTATCTTGTAAGAAATGAAGCGCCAGTCTATGTTCAATGCAGGATGCAGGATGCATAGGGCTGGTGCACAGGATGATTCAGGTAGATGGTGTGGGGTGGGAGGTGGGAGGGGGCTTCGGCATTGGGAGATTGTGTTCACCTGTGGCTGATTCATGTCAGTGTATGTATGGCAAAACAAATACAGTATTATAATTAAAAAAAAATAAATAAATGCAAACCCATCCACGAAAAAAAAAAATCTGAAAAAAATTGTTAGTCGAGAAACTTAGTATGAAGACTGAACTAATGTATTACTGATAATAGGAGAATTGATATACAGTTGGCTTGTTGGTTGCCATGGAAACCAGCAGATGGCCATGCTCCTCCTGCCCCTTTGACAAGTTAAGTGGAGGGTTCTGATTTAAAGCTAGAGCAGTCATTAGCTGGGAAGCCTGGAGCTAGTATATAGGAAGGTCAGTCATGTGAGGAGGTATAGGTGAAGCAGCCACTGGTTCAGCAGGGGATGTGCAGAGAACAAGAGAACAGCCATCTTGGGTGGTCTGTCCATACACATGTCTTGGCTAAGAGAATTGGTGTGTCTTTGGAGCTGTTGGATGACTTTCCACTGTGATTTGGGCCATTTGATTCTGTCTTTCATTTTCATGTTTGGAAGGTGTTCATCCTGATAAAAGAAGACTTGTGTTGCAGTGTTTTAGCTCAGTTAAGTTTTGGAATCTTAGTATTGCTCAATTATTTTTCTTTATGGAAAATGTAAATAATTGTTAAGCTCTGTTTTTTTTTTTGGGGGAAAAAAGCTTAGCTGTTGGTGCCTCCTTCACTGGACTGTTTTTAAGAATTTTTTTAGTGGATTCAAGTTTGCTTATGAATTTAGTACCTAGTCAGAATTGTCGATTGATGTTTTTATTTAATTTGCATTATTTATTTGATATTTAAACTACAGATCTTTGCTGTGTTGTTTTTGTCTCACTATGTTTTCAAAATAGAAGTTATCAGTTTGGAGCACCCCCATTCATGCTTTTGTATACTGTACTTTTTATATTTGTAGGTGTATTTGCCAAGCCTTGCATGAGAAGATCACAATCTTAGTGACTCATCAGTTGCAGTACATAAAAGATGCAAGTCAGATTCTGATACTGAATTATGTAAGTAGTTTCTAGAAGTCTGTGGATCTTGCTAACACTCAAGGTATGTTGAAGACAAGGCCTCCCTCCCAGCAAACCACTCTCCTTGGATTCATGGCAAGCTCTCTTTTCTTCTTCAGTTTTATGAACCCTTCTTTTCAGAGCTGGTATCCATGCCTTTGAGAATGAACCCAAAGACCTACATAAAGTATATAAAATTACTACTGTGGAGTTATTGAAATATCACTGTTCTAGTGAAATTATTAAGGACAATGATGCCATTTTATTTAGAACTTTTCATTTTCTCCTTCCACTTCTGCTGCTGCTGCTAAGTTGCTTCAGTCGTGTCTGACTCTGTGCGACCCCATAGACGGCAGCCCACCACAACTTAGAGTATTATTTGGGAATTAGAAATACTAAGACCTGTTTGTATCCACATGACTGTCATGTACAGTTTTCTAAAGAGCATCTTCCATTCACTCCAGAAGTGAGGCTGAGTACCTGAGCATCCAACTCAGAGATGCCCACTCTGCAGGTCTTCCTGTCCAGACCCCAGTCACTGGTCTCCCTACCCAGGTCTGTATGTGCCCGATATGTGTAGGAGCCTGTGTGGCAGGACAAGGCCCTGTCTTCATGGGGCTCCTGTTCTTATGGGGATGGATGTGACAGAGAGGGTGACATACTGGCCTCCCTGAGGAGCTGGTGCCTCAAGTGGCCTGAGTAAAACAAAGGTGTGGGCCACATGGTCACCTGCGGGGGTTCTGAGGCAAGGGATCCTAAGGAAGGAGCTTACCTGGCAGGTTGGAGGAACGGCAGGAAGACCAGCATGTCTGAGGAGAGTGGGCAGGGGGATGGGATGGAGCTGGTCTCTGAGCTGTGGGCCTGTAAGTGGGATGGAAACCATCAGATAGTCCAGAGGAGTAATATGGTCCAATATCAGATTTGAGAGAGTTCTCTGATGTTCACTGGAGGGGTGACAGCAGAAGCAATTAGGAGTCTCATTAAAGCTGAGAAGACGGAAGTGTAGGCTCAGGCTAGGGTATCTGTTTCTAGAGCTGCTGTAACAAAGCACCACAAACTGGGTGACTTAAAACAACAGAAGTTTATCGTCTGTCTGTTCTGGAGGCCACAAGTCCCAAATCCAGGTGCTGGCAGGGCTGTGCTCTCCCTGAAGGCTCCAGGGGACAGTCCTTCCCTCCAGCCTCTGGTGCTCATCTGCTTCCCTTGGTGTTCCTCGGCTTCCAGCTGCAGCGCTGTGGTCTCTGCCTCTGATATCACAGGGGTATTGTCTCTGTGGCTGAGTCTCTTCTCATAAAGACACCAGTCATATTGGATTTAATGCCACCCTGCTCCAATGTGACCTCATTTTAACTTGATTATATTTGCAAAGACTGTTTCCAAATAAGGTCATGTTCACAGGTGTCATGTTTGAACTTATCTTTTTGAGGAGGGGAGCACAACTCAACCCACAGCTCCTAGCTTGGTTGGAGGTAGGATGGAGATTAGTGAGTTTTCAGACTTGCTGGTGGTTTGATGCTTCACTCCTTGGCTTGTTTAACTTTATGCCTCAGCACTTGCATTGTTAACTCTTTTCTATTCCAACAGGCCTGTGGCCAAATCCCTCACTTATTGAATGAATTTCTATTCTAAGTTAGATTATTAAAAATATAGCACCACTACTTCTCTAGAAGCAGTTCCATGTGTTGACTCTTCTCCACTCTTCTAGGAATGGGAAGCTTATGTTTCTCAAGCTTGAGAGCAGTTAACTTCATGTACAGAGGGGGTGGTATTATTAATAGTTTTTAAAACCCCAGCATCGTCAGTACGGAGCACAGAATCAGTGGATAGAAGAACCTATTTAGCCTGTGCCTAGATGGTTTGGGATCCTCTTATTGCTTCCTCTGAGGACACTACCCCCAATTTTAGTACTAACAAAACAATCATTAGTCCAGTGGTAAGCACCCTTGAATGAGTTGGGGTGTGTCCTTACTGTTTGTCTGGTCCTCTCTCACAGCAGAAAGGGGATGACTGCCCCCTTGTCCCCTTGCAATCATCAGTACTTGGCTGCTGAGTGAAATTGCTGTCTTTATACTACTAATTATTTCCTTGTGTAGCTTATATATACTAAATGGATAGTGATGATTTCATTAAATAAAATGTATGAATTTTGCCTTCCAATTGGAACAAGACACAATATATCCTGCATAATTTTCTAGTTCTGCAGTATCAGACAGTACCCAAATGCTTCACTGGGTTTCTCCCAGTGGACCACCTCAGGGGATAGAGTGAGAGAGGTCCCACCTAGGCTCCTGGACCACTTTCTTCCCTTTGACCTGCATTAACCAGAGCTTCCCTTTGTTCAGTTTTTCATCCTGAAATTCTTTCCTAATATTTTGTTTGCCACTGAATGAATCAGTTGAGTCTGGTTTCATGGGGTCAGAAAATAGTGAAAACATTGCACATTATTTATTTTTTTTGTATGTTGTTTGTATTTTTAAAATTAATTCATTTTAATTGGAGGCTAATTGTTTCACAATATTATGGTTTTTTTTTTTTTTTTGCCATACATTGACATGAATCAGCCATGGGTGTACATGTGTCCTCCCATCCCAAACCCCCCTCCTACCTCCCTCCCCATCCCATCCCTCTGGGTCATCCCAGTGGACCAGCTTTGAGTGTGCTGTTTCATGCATCGAACTTGGACTGGTCATCTATTTATTTATTTATTTTGGTCATCTATTTAACATATGGTAATACACATTTCAATTTTATTCTCTAAAATCATCCCACCCTTGTTTCTCCCATAGAGTCCAAAAGCCTGTTTTTACATCTGTGTCTCTTGCTGTCTTGCACATAGGGCTGTCATTACCACCTTTCTAAATTCCATATATAAGCATTCATATACTGTATTGGTGTTTTTCTTTCTGATTTACTTTATATAATAGGCATCCCGTTTCATCCACCTCATTAGAACTGACTCAAATGTGTTTTTTAAAATAGCTGAGTAATATTCCATTGTGTATATGCACCACAACTTTCTTATTCATTTGTCTGTGGATGGACATTTAGGTTGCTTCCATGTTCTAGCTATTGTAAACAGTGTCACAGTGAACATTGGGGTGCATTGTTTCTTTCAGTTCTGGTTTCCTCATTGTATATGCCCAGCAGTTGGACTGCTGGGTCATAAGGAAGTTGTATTTCCAGTTTTTAAGGAATCTCCACACTATTCTCCATAGTGGCTGTACTAGTTTGCATTCCCACCAACAGTGTAAGAGGATTCCCTTTTCTCCATACCCTCTCCAGTATTTATTGTTTGTATACTTCTTGATAGTAGCCCTTCTGACCAGTGTGAGATGGTACCTCATTGTGGTTTTGATTTGCATTTCTCTGATAATGAGTGATGTTGAGCATCTTTTCATGTGTTTGTTAGCCATCTGTATGTCTTCTTTAGAGAAATGTCTGTTTAGTTCTTTGGTCCATTTTTTGATTGGGTCGATTATTTTTCTGGTATTGAGCTGCATGAGTTTCTTGTATATTTTTGAGATTAATTCTTTGTCAGTTGTTACATTTGCTATTATTTTCCCCCATTCTGAAGGCTGTCTTCTCACCTTGCTTATAGTTTCCTTTGTTGTGCAAAAGTTTTCAGTTAAGTTAGGTCCCATTTGTTTATTTTTGCTTTTATTTCCATTACTCTGGGAGGTGGGTCATAGAAGATCTTGCTGTGATTTATGTCAGAGACTGTTTGCCTATGTTTTTCTCTAGAAATTTTATAGTTTCTGGTCTTACATTTAGATCTTTAATCCATTTTGAGTTTATTTTTGTGTGTGGTGTTAGAAAGTGTTCTAGTTTCATTTGTTTACAGGTGGTTGACCAGTTTCCCCAGTACCGCTTGTTTTGAAGATTGCAATGATATATCACACATGTTCAAAGAAAATGATTAGAGTGGCTGTCACTTAAACAGTTGTTTGACTTGGGGAAACCTGGTTGGCTGCTTGTGATTGATTGTTCTTGAGTTTTTTTTTTCTCAGATTTGAGTGTATCGATTCTGGCTTAGGCTTTGGTTTGCTAGTAAAGGCTCCCAAATGATTAGAGCTACCCAGTCTCATGGCCTCCTTGCTTGGTTACTTTATCAGGTGGAATACTGAATTTTCAGATAGGAAATTCCTCCATTTGTGGGGAAGTTGTAAAGACCATGGAGACTCAGCTCCTGGGTCTTCTCAGTTCACAGCTACTTCCTACACATCCTTTCTCAGCAGGGCATGTGAAACTGTGACTAATAATGGTCAATGAGGATTTGATGAGTGACTCTTACCTGTGCAGGTATGGTTATGCCCATCTCTGGCTCAAGGTTAAATTTCTTTCCTAGAAATCCCCTCAATTGACTGTTTTCTAAAATTCTGCTTGCCACATTTGGCAAGCAGAATTTCTCTGCTCTAAATTCCCAAGTTGTCTAGAGACTGCTGATCCTTCCTCCAACCTTTGTACTTCTTGCTTCCCCAAGTGCCCATGGTAGTTATGTCACATGTTTCTTTCATATCCCCCAGCACCTAAGGGAGGGTTTGGCAGAGAACAGAAAGTTCAATTCTGTGTTGAGTTGAGCTGACCTATTTGTCAAACAGAATTCCACACATAGGGATCATTTTCATAGGAAAATAACAGTTTTAAAATCTTGATTACTATTTATATTAAATTAGTATTATCAATGGAGAAGGCAATGGTACCCCACTCCAGTACTCTTGCCTGGAAAATCCCATGGGTGGAAGAGCCTGGAAGGCTGCAGTCCATGGGGTCACTGAGGGTCGGACAAGACTGAGCGACTTCACTTTCACTTTTCACTTTCATGCATTGGAGAAGGAAATGGCAACCCACTTCAATGTTCTTGCCTGGAGAATCCCAGGGATGGGGGAGCCTGGTGGGCTGCCATCTATGGGGTCGCACAGAGTTGGACATGACTGAAGCAACTTACCAGCAGCAGTAGTATTATCAAATGCAAATGTATCCTTCTCAAATTCTTTATTTTTATTTCAGGGTGAGATGGTGCAAGAGGGGACTTACAGTGAGTTTCTGAGATCCTGGGTATATTTTGATTCCCTTTTAAAGAAGAAAAAGAAGGGTAAACCATCTACAGTGAATAATCAGACCTCCTCTGAGCCTTCAGTTCAGTCTCAAGAGTTTTCCAGACCCTTGGTGAAAGATGCTGCTCCAGAGGACCAAGATGTGAGTTTCTCATCCTACATCATGCCCTGATTTGTTCTCTCTCGGCCCCATGGACCTTCATTCTGACATCTTCCTTTGTTCTGAAATAGGTCTTCAGATTCAAACTCTTAATTCAGGGAATTGGTAGAATTAAAAGAACATGGAGGGAGCAAGCCTGATTAGGGTTTTCCCTTAGGTTTAGGATGGAGACTCATAGAGATCAGTAGTGAGTTCACTGCTATGAATTCCCGGTTATGTTTCTCACTCTGATACAAGAACTCTTCAGTTATCATGGTTAAATCTTGCTTTCCCTGGTGGCCCCTGGCTTCTATTATGGATCTAGAAGCTTCATATGAAGACTCCCTTTATACTGAGTCCTACCATGGCCACATTAAATCAGCTGTGTGTGTGTTCAGTGCTCAGTCACTCAGTCGTGTCTAACTCTTTGCGACTCCATTGACTGTTGCCCGCCAGACTCCTCTATCCATGGGATTTTATAGGCAAGAATAATGGAGTAGGTTCTTCTCCAGAGGATCTTCCTGGCCCAGGTATCAAATCTGTATCTCCTGTATTGGCAGGCAGATTCTTTACCACAGAGCCACTGGGGAAGTCCATAAATGAGCTATCATTCCTATATGTTGGAATGTTCTGGCATTGCAGATGAATAATAGTATTATTTTGCCCTATGGTCAGATTGTTTGTGATAGGCCAGAGATACCCTGTGCAAAAGACCTAGCACATAGCAGACTCTGGAGTTAGTTCCCATTTTCCTTTCTTATCTTTCAAGACTGAGATCCACATCTTATCCACCTTGAATGCCCAGTGGCCAGCATAGAGTCTAGGACATCCTTGGCTCCTGTGACTCTATAATGAGTTCAGGTCCTCCAGACAGAAATGTAATTACTGTTGTTGTTTAGTCACTAAGTCATGTCCACCTCTTCTGCAGCTCCATGCACTATAGCCTGCTAGGATCCTCTATCCATAGGGTTTCCCATGCAAGAATACTGGAGTCAGTGACTATTTCCTTCTCCAAGGTATTTTCTTAACCCAAGGATCAAAGCCACATCTCCTGCATTGCAGGTGAATTCTTGACTGATGAGCTAACAGGGAAGCCTAGAAATGCACTAGATCTCCCTTAAATACATACACAAGTATTCCTCAGTATCCAAATCCTCACTATCCAGACCCAGGAGCCTGGATGATTCTGGTAAGTATACAGATTGGTTCCTTACACTCCACAGTCAGAAATTACTCTCTGAAACTCAGAAACCAAATAGATTTGGATCATGTGCTGTCCTTCTGCTATCCAAACTCACATTACTCCAACTCGCTGGGTAAACTCAGTTTACTGTATTTGTCTAGTATTTTGAACCCTAAGTATATTATATGTTTCCATCATTGAGTGATGGTAAGTCATCTAGAAGGATATACTAGCTTCATATCATTTTATGTATCATTTTGGAATAAGCTTCTGCATTTGTACTTGAATTGGATACATTGTGTGTATACTTAGAGTCATGATTGACTTTAAGGAAAGCCACCCAGTAGTGAATAGCCTCATGCTAATGATGTTTTCATTTTTCTAATAGATTCCTAGAAGTGGGATGGCTGTGTCTAAGGGTAAACACATATGTGGTTTGGCCAGATACTCACACACCCTTCTCCATAGGAGATGGAGCATCCTGCACTCCATTGTGTGAGATATGTCTGTCTTCTCACAGCTTTGCAATGGAGGGCATTGTTCAACTTTTGAAATTTTGGGTTCATTATTTAAAATTTTGTCTCTGTCTCCCTTTTTTCCCTCCCGGACTGATAATATACAGGTCATGCTATCACTTGAGGGTCGTTTGGAAGGAAAAGTTGGTTTTAAGACCTATGCGAATTACTACACAGCTGGCACTCACTGGTTTATCATCATTTTCCTTATTCTAGTAAACATCACAGCTCAGGTAAATAAGGACATTTATCTTGGTTTGTGCCTTCAGCTTGATGTTTATACTATTTTATTATTTAATTAATTAATTTATTTTACTTTACAATACTATATTGGTTTTGCCATACATAAACATGAATCCACCACGGTGTACACGTGCTCCCAATCCTGAACCCTCCTCCCACCTCCCTCCCCATACCATCTCTCTGGGTCATCCCAGTGCACCAGCCCCAAGCATCCTGTATCCTGCATCGAACTGAGACTGGCGATTCGTTTCTTACATGATATTATACATGTTTCATTGCCATTCTCCCAAATCATCCCACCCTCTCCCTCTCCCACAGAGTCCATTACAAGATTTATGTCAAAGAACTGGCTCATGAGGTTATGAGATCTATCTGGGTGAATGTGAAATCAAAAAGGCAGGTCTGCAGGCTGGAACCTCAGGCAGGAGCTGACCCTCCTGTCTTGAGGCAGAATTTCTTCCTCCTCCAGGAAGCCTCAGGTTTTGCTCTCCAGGCCTTTGACTGAGGCTACCACAATGTTCAGGATGGTCTCCTCTACTTCAGTTCTAATGATGGATGTGAACCATATTCATAAAACACCTTCATAGCGGTTTCTAGATGAGTGTTTGTTTGAATCACTCAGACTGGTTTGGCCAAGCTGATATAGAAAACTGACCATCACAGTATCTGTCAATCTTTTTTCCTTCCCCAAACTCAACGTTTATACTGCCATTGCATTTAGCAGGCCACTTGGATTTGCACTGAAATACACTCTGAGGAGCAAAATAAGTTATGCTTAAGTACATGATGTCCTGAGAACATGACAGAGAGCTTCTTGGAAAAAAGACATCTTTTAAAGATTTTAAAATGTAACATGCCCTTCCCTGACCTGTGGTCATCTCGACTGTGGGACTTGGGGCAGACCTGAGCTGGAAGGACCATCTCCATGTTCTGGAGACTTTCCATCCCCCATCCTAGTGAGCATGGTGTGACTGCTCAGTAATGTCAGTGTGTGAGTGACTATTATTTCCTGCTCCAGGTTGCCTACGGCCTGCAGGATTGGTGGCTTCAAGACTGGTGAGTGCTTCCTGGTCTGACCCAAAGTGCTGTGAAATCTACACAAAACCTCACTTTCCCAGAGTCAGGGGGAGAGATGGGGCAAGTTCAGCCTCCTCTTCTGACTCTCCTGTAGTTTTCCTGAAGAAAAAGTAAAGTTCCTGCTGGTGGCATGTGACCTTCCCATGGTCTCTCCCCATGTCTGACCCTCAGGAGCTTCCTCCCAGACAGTTTTGAGAATTGAAATTCATGTTTCAAACTGAATCTTTATAAGGTTAATGGACACAGGGCCCTGTGAGTTGGGAACCATATTCCAGTATAAGATACATCTCCTAAATTGAGGGTAATCATTTTTGTTATTTATCTAAATTCTGTCTATAACATAATATTTTCCCCCCTATTCCATAGGGCAAATGAAGAGAGTAGTCTGTATGCCGTAGTACATGGAAAAGGAAAAGTACTTGTGGTGCCTGATCCTGCCTGGTACCTTACAGTTTACTCAGGTAAAATCAAGTCATCTGGTCTATTATCTGAGAGTCTAAGGTACTTACAATTAGCCTGTGTGAGCAACTAGGGCTTCCAGGAGTAGTTCAGTAATGTCTTAAAAGATTAAGAGTCTGAGTCACATTTACTCTATGAATTAATGAGAATAATTGTTCTAGAATATGAACTTCTTGGTGGTCTGGTGTTAAGAATCCATCTGCCAATGCAGGGGACCCGGGTTCAATTCTTGGTCTGGGAAGATTTCATATACTGTGGAATAGCTAAGCCCATGCATCACAACTACTGAGCCTGCTGTCTAGAGCCCACATGCAGTAACTGTTAAAGACCATGGACCCTAGAGCCAATGCTCTGCAACAAGAGAAGCCACTGCAATGAGAAGCCCACACACCACAACTGGAGAGTAGCCCTTGCTCGCTGCAACTGTAGAGAGCCTGTGTGCAGCAATGAAGACTCAGCGCAGCCAAAAATAAATAAAGTATTAAAAAAAATTCTACTAGAAGAAAGAGGGTGAATGAAGACTCTTAATTTGTTCTGTACTGAATTTTGGAAGCTAAACCAGGATTCAGAGAAGGCAATTGCACCCCACTCCAGTACTCTTGCCTGGAAAATCCCATGGGCGGAAGAGCCTGGTGGGCTGCAGTCCATGGGATCACTTAGAGTCGGACACGACTGAATGACTTCACTTTCAGTTTTCACTTTCATCCATTGGAGAAGGAAATGGCAACCCACTCCAGTGTTCTTGACTAGAGAATCCCAGGGACTGGGGAGCCTGGTAGGCTGCCCTCTATGCAGTCGCACAGAGTTGGACATGACTGAAGTGACTTAGCAGCAGCAGCAAATCAGGACTGCACATTTAGAAAATCAGCCACAGGAAATATTTGGCATGTCCATTCTAATAGGTTCCTTTAGCTAAATCTTATATCATTATATGGATGGGCAAGAGGGTTAGAGTCAAATCTCCACCTTATGGTTCAGATTGTTCCAATTTTGTCTGATAAACCCTGACGTTTTTTTTTTTTTTTAGTGTAATTAATATTTTTTATTTTGTATGGCAAAATCACTAAAATATTGTAAAGTAATTAGCCTCCAATTAAAATAAATAAACAACAACAACAACAACAACAAAAACCCCTGGCATTTGTTGAACTTGGATGAAATCCTTTGGCAGTAATGGTGCACCCAAGTAAATACCCTCTCAGGCTTTCCTTGAGGAAAAATCTAGTACTAGTGATAAAGAACCTGCCTGCCAATACAAGAGACATAAGAGACCTGGGTTCAATTCCTGGGTTGGGAAGATCCCCTGGAGGAGGACATGGCAACTCACTCTACTACTCTTGTCTGGAAAATCCCATGGACAGAGGAGCGAGTCAGGCATGATTGAAGTGACAGCACAAAGGCACAGCGCAAGTGTGCAGAGCTCCCTTTTGCCACAATGCTCATCACCTGAGCTTCACTAATTACCTAAGCAGGAGGCTAAGCAGGGAAAAGTCCAGTGTCTGAGAATTAGGATTCCTTCTGTTTCTTACCTTAAGATCACAGTGTTATTGTGTCCCCAATTGTGTGATTAATTTGACATCTGACTTGCCACTTGAATATTAACACAGCTCTCTGCTTTCACTGGAGTGCTTAGAATGTATGTAACATTACGTACTTTTAAAAGGAAATCCTTATGTAAAATGTTAAATATTCCCATGGGAAATGCTTTTGTAAGCTTTCTGCATAGATAGTTATTTTTATAAGAATTCACTAATTTAAATTTGGAGTTTATTGTATTGATCTAAGAAACCAAAATCTATTACCTATTTACCTTCTGAATTAGTGAGCTAGGGGGGCTTTAAGGAAGAAGGAAGAAATTCTATGATACATTCATATAGTTTGGTGAGCTAAGGCAAATGCCTGTTGATGGAATTAAGAATGTGAGCAGCTTCCAGAGCTAAAATAACAGTGATGTGTCAGCTGAAGGAGAAAAAAAATATACTTGATAGGGTTTTTATTTTAGAAATTATCTCCATTCTATTTAGCACTGTGAGTTCAAAAGATGTGAAGAGGGATATTTTAATTTTTATATGCATAGCAGGTACCCATTTATGTCATTAATAAAATGTTAATTTAAATGATCGTTTTCAATTACAAATGCTTTGTGTTTCTATAAAACAGTAAGAAATGAGTTGCTCATTTAGATTATCTCAAGTTAAAATATAATCTATATTTTCTTGCAATTCAATTATTTAAAAGATTGTCCACTTGAAACTTAATATGATATTTCATACTCTTTAAATCTACTTCAGCATGGAAGTAGCTACTTTACATGGAAGTGAATTTCCATGTAAATTTACCATTTACAAGGAAATGGTAAATAATCTCTCTTGTTCCCTATTAATTCATGCTGTTATCAAGGAATACCTCAATTTTAGATTATCGGACATGTTGTAGATAGTAAGATTTGAAGATAGAACAGAAGATCAACTACTTTTTTAATAATATTTTTCTTCTGAGCTTTTATTAGAATTTGTAACTGATTTAGGAAACTCTAAAATGAAACTATAGTTTACACCTGATTTTTTCCCCATGTGGTTTCTATTCAATAAAAGGAACAGTGATTTTTATATTCTTTTATAGAAATTTATCTTGTAGATACAATAAACTTTTATAGAGATCATTATACACACATTCTATATCCTGTGTATGAATTTATATATAAATTATAGAATAAAATGGGCTTCCCTGGTGCCTTAGACAGTAAAGAATCTGCCTGCAGTGTGAGAGACCCAGGTTTGATCGGGAAGATCCTCTGGAGAAGGGAAGGGCTACCCGTCCCAGTATTCTTGCCTGGAGAATATTCCATGGATAGGCTACAACCCATAGGGTTGCAAAGTCAGACACAACAGAATGACTAACACAGAGACATAGGGTGAAATGCATAATATCTTTTTAAACTTCCTGTCATGCTTTAGCATCATTGAAAGGAGAGAAAGAGATCTTGTGCTGAGTGATGCTTCTTTATTTCAGTTCTACCTGTAGGTACCATCTTTTTTGGCATCATAAGATCTCTGTTGATATTCTACATCCTTGTTAACTCTTCACAAACTTTGCACAACAAAATGTTGGATTCTATTTTGAGAGCTCCGGTATTGTTCTTTGATAGAAATCCAATAGGTAAGTCAGACATCGAATTTCTTAATAAATATGTCTTGTTAACATGCTTAGTGCCTGATTACATTTGGTATTTGGAAATGGAGGAGATGCTTGGAAGAAAATCATGGTGCATATTGATTCATTTTCTATAAAACGTTCTGATATTTTTCTTCCACCAGAGAAATTCTGAATATAGAAGCATATAAACATTTATTCTAGTTTGTGTGTGTGTGGAAAGATAAAAACACACTCATGGTGCACAATGATTTAGGAATCCATTTGTTGTGTGGCACATGAAACACCCTACATTCAATGGTGACGTGTCTTGCTGCTGTTGCTGCTGCCGCCGCCAAGTTGCTTCAGTCATAGTTGCTAAATCGTTGGTTGTGTTATATAGCATTAAACCAGGTTGTCTTCTAAGAAGAACCTTCTTACAATAAATCATTGTGTATTTTCTTTCCTTCATTTTCCATCCATTTGTGGGATCATGGAGCTCTGGCATGTGCCCATACATTGAGGTTTACCTAAAACAGTAGTGAAAACTTAATTAAAATTCCAAATTGGTGAAATGTATACACCCTCTTCAATGAAATGAATGGTTTCGCTTACAGTGGACTTTTGGTGACATATAAGAGATTTTGTGGTATAGAGAAACACTATACAGTCAACAAAAACAAGACCAGGAGCTGACAGTGGCTCAGATCATGAACTCCTTATTGCCAAATTCAGACTTAAATTGAAGAAAGTAGGGAAAACCACTAGAGCATTCAGGTATGACCTAAATTGAATCCCTTATGATTATACAGTAGAAGTGAGAAATAGATTTAAGGGCCTAGATCTGATAGAGAGAGTGCCTGATGAACTATGAAAAGAGGTTCGTGACACTGTACAGGAGACAGGGATCAAGACCATCCCCATGGAAAAGAATTGCAAATAAGCAAAATGGCTGTCTGGGGAGACCTTACAAATAGCTGTGAAAAGAAGAGAGGCAAAAACAAAGGAGAAAAGGAAAGATATAAGCATCTGAATGCAGAGTTCCAGAGAACAGCAAGAAGAGATAAGAAAGCCTTCTTCAGTGATCAATGCAAAGAAATAGAGGAAAACAAGAGAATGGGAAAGACTAGAGATCTCTTCAAGAAAATTAGAGATACCAAGGGAATATTTCATGCAAAGATGGGCTCGATAAAGGACAGAAATGGTATGGACCTAACAGAAGCAGAAGATATTAAGAAAAGGTGGCAAGAATACATGGAAGAACTGTTCAAAAAAGATCTTCATGACCCAGATAATCATGATGATGTGATCACTAATCTAGAGCCAGACATCTTGGAAAGTGAAGTCAAGTGGGCCTTAGAAATCATCACTACGAACAAAGCTAGTGGAGGTGATGGAATTCCAGTTGAGCTGTTTCAAATCCTGAAAGATGATGCTATGAAAGTGCTGCACTCAATATGCCAGCAAATTTGGAAAACAGCAGTGGCCACAGGACTAGAAAAGGTCTGTTTTCATTGCAGTCCCAAAGAAAGGCAATGCCAAAGAATGCTCAAACTACCACACAATTGCGCTCATCTCACATGCTAGTAAAGTAATGCTCAAAATTCTCCAAGCCAGGCTTTAGCAATACATGAACCATGAACTCCCTGATGTTCAAGCTGGTTTTAGAAAAGGCAGAGGAACCAGAGATCAAATTGCCAACATCCACTGGATCATGGAAAAAGCAAGAGAGTTCCAGAAAAACATCTATTTCTGCTTAACTGACTATGCCAAAGCCTTTGACTGTGTGGATCACAATAAACTGTGGAAAATTCTGAAAGAGATGGGAATACCAGACCACCTAACCTGCCTCTTGAGAAATCTGTATGCAGTTCAGGAAGCAACAGTTAGAACTGGACATGGAACAACAGACTAATTCCAGATAGGAAAAGGTGTACATCAAGGCTGTATATTGTCACTCTACTTATTTAACTTCTATGCAGAGTACATCATGAGAAACGTTCGGCTGGAAGAAGCACAAGCTGGAATCAAGATTGCTAGGAGAAATATCAATAACCTCAGATATGCAGATGATACCACTCTTAAGGCAGAAAGTAAAGAGGAGCTAAAGGGCCTCTTAATTAAAGTGAAAGAGAAGAGCGAGAATGTTGGCTTAAAGCTCAACATTCAGAAAATGAAGATCATGTTATCCAGACCCATCACTTCATGGGAAATAGTGGAAGCAGTGTCAGACTTTATTTTGGGGGGCTCCAAAATCACTGCAGATGGTGACTGCAGCCATGAAATTAAAAAACGCTTACTCCTTGGAAGAAAAGTTATGACCAACCTAGATAGTATATTCAAAAGCAGAGACATTACTTTGCCAACTAAGGTCCGTCTAGTCAAGGCTATGGTTTTTCCTGTGGTCATGTATGGATGTGAGAGTTGGACTGTGAAGAAGGCTGAGCGCCAAAGAATTGATGCTTTTGAACTGTGGTGTTGGAGAAGACTCTTGAGAGTCCCTTGGACTGCAAGGAGATCCAACCATTCCATTCTGAAGGAGATCAACCCTGGGATTTCTTTGGAAGGAATGATGCTAAAGCTGAAACTCCAGTACTTTGGCCACCTCATGCGAAGAATTGACTCACTGGAAAAGACTCTGATGCTGGGAGGGTTTGGGGACAGGAGGAAAAGGGGATGACCAAGGATGAGATGGCTGGAATGCATCACGGACTTGATGGACTTGAGTCTGAGTGAGTTCCAGGAGATGGTGATGAAGAGGGAGGCCTGGTGTGCTGTGATTCATGGGGTCGCAGAGTCACATATGACTGAGCGACTGAACTGAACTGAGCAGGTGTATCTTCAGTAGTAAGTTTTTCAATAAGAGTTTCCCTGGATATTTCCCAGCGGTTGCTTTTTCCATTCAGAGACCTTTGATCTGTCTTAATTCTAAATGTAGCCTCCTAACCTGGGTTTCTATGAAGAGTTAGTTCATCAGTGTACATGCCCCTCTGTTCAGGTGATCGGACTTTTGTTTAGACCCAGGATGGGTTTAAGGCAGGGAGGTGGGCTAGAGCCAAGACAGAAGTAGCCTTGGTCTGGCCATTAATTAGTTGTGTGACCAAAGCCTATGCAGGTGAATGCTATTGGGCAGGCAAATCTTACAGCAGGATATTGTTTGCCTTGGTTTAAAAGTGTGAACTGTGGAGCCAGCTGTCTGGGTTCAGTCCTGATGCTAGTTACTAATAGTAACAGCTGGCTATAATTATGTTAATAATTATGTGCTAGTTAACTTAATTTCTCTGTGTCTCAGTTTTATCTCTAAAATGGGGATGCTATTCACACACTTACTGATATTTGAATATTGTGAGCATTAGGCAGATTAATACAGTCACAGCACTTGGCACAGGGTATTGCCAAATGAACCTTAGTGATGATGACTGCATGTTCTCTTGGAACTTCACTCCTGTGAAATGGGAATAACCACTGCCTCTTGTGAGGATTAAATGAGACTGTCTGGGTGCAGCATCTTGTGTGGATTTATTCGGTACATGCTGTTTAGTCCAGGCACTGAGTGGAGCACAGAATGGTAAACTGCAGAGGCCCACACAAATCTTGTCTTTTTTGAAGCCATGGAGAGAACATGATTGGAGGAATCCTTGCTATTATAGCTGTGTAGGAGACAGTGGTTGTTAGCTCCTGGAAACAAAAAAATGGTATTTAAAAGCACAGTAATTATACATGAAGAGAAGACAAGTTTAATATAAAGGTTCTTGAGACAGAGTTGTTACTTATCCCCACTGGATGCCAACACTCAGTGGGTCCTTTGCCTGGAGTTACAAATGCCACTAATGAATCTGAGTTCTTAATCACACAACAGAAACTTTATTCATTGATTGAGGAATAGAGAAGGTAGAACTCATGCTCTAAAAGCGCCTCCACGAGGGGAGGGAGAGTAACAACTTTAGGGGTAGGCGGCAGGTACAGCACTGTGGCTCTAGGAAAGGGGTAGAGATTTCCACAACAGCCAGGGTAGCTGGGGCATGTGCAGTCTTCTACACTCCTTTGCGCCTGGCCAGAACTGTGCCTGGTAGAGTACAAATCCCTTGTTGGGCAGAGATCTCTCTCAAAGCACACCTGCAAAACATCTCTGTCAAATACCAGGAGCTTTTGATACAAACACAGAGGTAAATCAAGGCACCAGCAGGAGCAGCATCACCTGGGAATTGTTAGAAATCCATAATCTCAGACCTCCCCTAGTGCTTTTGAAAACATACACCTTAAAAAGATCCCTCAGAGATTCATGTACCGATTAAAGTTTGCAAAGCATTGTTCTTATAAGTGTTGGGCTATTTATGATCTAACTTCACTCAGATCCACAGAAATCTTCTACCAACAGTAGTTTCACTCCCATGTTTACAAATTGAAGATTAGTGTTAGTGGATTCTGTAGTGATCAGAATTTATCTTTCCAACTGTATCCCCTGATTGACATTTAGCAAGGCAGTCATAGAGTGGGTTCCAGGTTTTACAGTCTCTCTTCAGTAAGAGCAACTCTTAAAATAATTTATTTTTTAAGATTTGCTTTGTTTTTGCATAAGAATCCATCTACAAAGTTTTCTCATCTTAAACAAAAAGTTGGAAAGACTTATGATTTATGGTGTTTATTAGTAAATGCCCTTTGAGCACTAACACATGGTATTTGGGCTTCCCTTGTGGTTCAGCTGGTTAAGAATCCACCTGCAATGTGGGAGACTTGGGTTTAATCCCTGGGCTGGCAAGATCCCCTGGAGAAGGGAAAGGCTACCTACTCCAGTATTCTAGCCTGGAGAATTCCATGGACTGTATCGTCCATAGGGTCATAAAGAGTTGTACACAGCTGAGTAACTTTCATTTTCACCTGGTATTTTGTATTTTGTTATACACTGTGTGTGAAATGTGGTCCATGTTTATAAAAGGTGTATAATCTAGATGTGAACTCAAGTCTAATGTACATGGAAAGTAGGTAAACCACTAACTAGATTATTCTATGATGTATTCTGAGACTATACCCAGTCTCCAGGCAGAATCTGGAAGCACCCAAAAACAGTCTCTTATCAAGAAAAGTGTCAGAAAAACTGTGCCTTCAGAACTACTTATGTCCTGAGAGCGTGTGGAATCTTATCTTAGGCTCTGCTTGGCTGCAGTGTCTTCTCAGTCTTTAACCCTAAAAGTAAAAATGGAGGTTGGAGGCAGTCTCTAAGCAATAGCAAAATGTATTAGCTGAAAGCACAATGTAATAAAGATACTTTAAAAAATGATAGTTGGGTGGGGGTTTGGAGTGCTTTTAAGATAATCAAAAGTAACCCTAAAGGACATTGCTATGTTCGAAAGCAGTTAAATCATTGATGCTTAAGATATTAGATCTGGGTGGTCATGAAAAGATGTTTTTATATTCTGTATCTTTTAAGATGATTCTATTATATAGCACAGGGAACTATATTCAGTTTTCTGTAATAAACCATAATGGAATTTGAATTTGAAAAATGACTAAAGTTTCTCATCCACATGAAAAAGGTTCTGCTAAAATGATTAAAATAAGTTTTGTTATTTAAAATATACTTAGTAATCTGAAATTTTAACTTTATTGAAATCTATTAGGTCCCAAACTAATTTTAGAAAGCAAGTCTCTTGTACCTGTGGTGACTGTTTTAGTCAAGGCTTTGGGTTGCTAAGGGCAGAATCTACCCAGGTTAGTTCAGAGGAGGAGAGCTTGATGGAAAGGAAATGGACATCTCATGGAGCTGGAGCAATGCTGACTTTCCTATAACTGGATCTGGGAGCCAGGGTTCTCCTGTGAGCCAGGGCCATTGTCTCAGAATATGTGCATATTCCCAAGCCCCTTTGCCCCTCACCTTTGCTGGGTGTGGTTGGTCTGCTCCACTTTCCTGCTCCTCTCCTGGCCTCGTAGTTTTTAGAAAGGAAAATCGGAATGACCTGGCGACTAGGCATGGGTTAGGTCCCCATGGGCACTTTTGGTCACTTAGCTGTGGCCAGGTCTGTGAAAGGTTCCTGAGAGGGCAGCACAGTTATTCCAAGTCTGTCCACTAAAGATAAAGGAATCCAAGTGAGTGGTAGATCCTTGGGAGCTACTTTTTCCAGCTAGAGTCTCAGGGAGGAGCAAAGGGCTAACTAAGGCTGAGATCTGGACTGATGTGGTGGGGACTGAGGACCTTGGTAGGTGAATAGAAGAGACAGGAGGGACTCCCATCAGAATAAGGATATGGGATCAAGAGTGATAGAAAGGAAGTAAGGTATGTTCCTCTCTTCTGTCCCTTTTCTCCTCACTATTCCTAAAAACATAATATATATGATTTGATGAAGAAGGCGGTGAGATTATTTTGAATTACCAGTTAAGACCTGTTAGAAATTATGTGATATCAAGAGAAGTCAAAAGTGAATAAAAAGTTTTCACAATGGGCAGAAGTCTAAGGCAGAGTCTGAGAAGCTTGCTGTAGATAGCTGTGGATCAACTTCAAAGGCTTCTGTTCCATTTACATGTGTTGAGCTTAAGATATTTTGTAGGTAGCCAAGTGCCCAAAGAAGAGGTCAGCAGTGGAGATAAGACTTAGGATGCATAAACAACAGGAAATCATTGTAATAAAAGTAAGTAAATTTTAGAAAGAGAACTAGAAAAAGAATAAATGGTCACTGGCACTATCCTTAGAAAAAATACGAGGCAGCAAAGGACATTGCAGTAAATTGAGTGAAAAGTGGGGTTTCCATACCTATTCTCTCTGCTGGGTGGAGATCCCAGGATGGCTTGACAGTAGCACCCACCCCATGACGAAGTGCATTGTATCACTGTAAGCAAGTTTGGACCTTATTTCCTCCATCACCTAAAGCAGGGTCTAAAGGATTTGAACATTCTGTTTGCTGCAGAACTCTTTCTTCAAATGTCCAGATGGATGTGAGGGGTTCTGTTTGGGAGAGGCTGGACAGTAAGGGAGATGGACAGGGGATCTGGAACTGGGTTAACTCAGCCTCCGCTTCCTCTTATCCCTCATTCTGCAAGGCACTTCTGTCAAGTCTGATTCTTCATGGCACAAAGTTTGGAAATTATTGGCCTGGTGACCTTTCAAGTCCCTTGAAGTTCTAAAATCCTGCAAGGGTAATAACACCTTGCAAATGCGCACTACTTCATAATTTAGAAGATGCCTGCATAAGCATGTTCTCTCTTTTTCTCATGTTGTTTTATCCTGTGCATGTTATCATCTCCCTTTTAGCAATAAGGGATTTGTCTCTCAGTGGAAGTTGGGTGAATTACCCAAAGGCCTCTTGCTGCTGAGGGCCAGAGAAGGACCAGTACTTGGTGGTTTTTCCACTGATGGTTTCCTAATTCCATTACTCCTTCTGTCTCATGACATTCATTGAGCAGCTCCCATATTGATGACCTATTCTAATAACAAAGATGAAGAAACTGTGGAGCTGCTAGACTTCTATACCTCCTGCTCCTGTCCTTAGGCTAGTCTAAGCTGAATTAGGAGAAGGCAATGGCAACCCACTCCAGTATGCTTGCCTGGAAACTCCCATGGATGGAGGAGCCTTGTAGGCTGTGGTCCATGGGGTCACTAAGAGTCGGACACGATTGAGCGTCTTTGATTTCACTTTTCACTTTCATGCATTGGAGAAGGAAATGGCAACTCACTCCAGTGTTCTTTCCTGGAGAATCCCAGGGATGGGGGAGCCTGGTGAGCTGCCATCTATGCGGTCTCACAGAGTCGGACACGTCTGAAGCGACTTAGCAGCAGCAAGCTGAATTGGTTTGTGTCAGGTGATGCAGAAAGCCGAGGGTGGCCCATTTCCCTTAATGACTCCCCCATGCACACAGGGGTCCTTTTCAGCCTGGCTACTATCTTCAGGCGCCACCAAACACCCTCTCCATTGGACAATTTTGCCCCACCCCCTTGCACAGTACTTAGAATATACTTAGAAGGTGTATTTTCTTTGCTCCTTTGGAAGGACTCTGCCCTTTTTATTCAATAGACTGCTTGGATGTAGATCCCACTTCTTACCAGGACACTGGGTCTTTTTATAGTCCTTCCCACCCCTCCACATCCCACTGGACGCAGAGCCTAGCCTCGACCCAGCTGTCTGACTATTTGCAGGTATGTCAAACCAATGGTCTATTCTTATCAAAAGAATTAGGTCCTAGAACCATCTGTGAAGCTAGCCATGGGCACATGTACAGAATTTCAAAAGATTGAAGAGTTTACAAAACACATCTGTTCTTACTTACCCTCAAGGTCAGGTATGGCGTGCTCTGATGTGGGGTCTTTTTTGCTGGTGCCTAAGACTACTTCTGTGGTCAAGAATGGGGCTTGATGCATGAGACAGGGTGCTCAGGGCTGGTTAACTGGGATGACCCAGAGGGATGGGGTGGGGAAGGAGGTGAAAGGGGGGCTCAGGATGGGGAACAAATGTACACCCATGGCTGATTCATGTCAATGTATGGCAAAACCCACTACAATATTGTAAAGTAATTAGCCTCTAATTAAAAAGAAAAAGAATGGGGCTCAAAAAGACACACACTACATAGTGGATGAACCTCAAAAACATTATGCTAAATGAAAAAAAGCTATACCCAGAGACCACATATTATATGATCCCATTTGTATGTTGTGTCCTGAAGTGGGAAATTTATAGAGAAAGTAGGTTAGTGGTTGTCTGAGGCTGAGATGGGGGCATAAATATGTGTTAAAATATTGCTTAACACATTAAAAATGTGTTAAAATGTGTTCCCTCACCCCTTTTCCCTTTTCCCTCTTCTTTCTCTTCCCCCTCTTTCCCCCAGTCTTTCTCTTGTTCTTCCCTCTCTACTTTAGCTTTTTACACAAGTAATACACTGATTTTTGGTGATGATTGCATCACTCAGTAAAGTTACTAAAATTCATTGTACACTTGAAATGAGTTTTATGAGGTGTAAAATATACTTCAGTAAAAATATACTTTTATAGTTTATGATATATAAATGCACATATCATTTTTTGTTTTTGTTTATTTTAAAGGCCCAGACTAGGCATGAGAACTTCTACATTTTAAACTGCAGTTTGGTTATAAGTCAATGAGGCATCCTAGGTGTGGGTTACATGTCAGAAATCTAGAGGTGACTGACTTCAGCTTAGATTGTAAGCTCAGTTTTTAAAATATGATCACTTACTAGATTTGTTTTTTGAGAAGTTCAGTGTGATCTTTCATGATGTTCTGTGTTGTGGACAAGATAGAAAATTATGAACCAGAGCAGTTAGGAGGAGGCTGATTGATTCTGGGACACCATGGACTTCAAGAGATGGATACCTTCCTCCCCTCTTCTCCCTACCTTCCCTTCTCCACCCCTCCTTCCCTCATTCCTTCTCCCTTTCATCCCCTTCTTCCCTTTCCCCTTCTTTTCCTCAGTCTTTCTCTTTCTTTCCCCTCCCTACCTTTTACACAAGTAATACACAGTTAGTGTAGAAAGGTAAGATTATACAGAAAAAGAAAAATTGTACACAATACATTATAGACTTATTTCAGACTTGTTTGGGTTGTTTTCTACTTATGACCTGACAAATATACCACATTCAACTCACTGATGGACTTATTGACTCCTGAGGACACATTCTCCAAGGTGGAATTTCTGGGTCAGGAGGGTTGTGTGCTTAGAATTGTTTGCATATATTGCTTAGTTGTTTCCCCAAATCTACCTGTGAAGTGCACATGGGAGCCATGTGGAGTTTCATTATATACATGTCCCAAATGTGATCTGGCCTCCAGAATTTATCATCATTTTTGGCTTTATGGTTGACTATATCGTGTACAGGATGAGGGAGGTGGTGATACCAATTTACCCTGATGCCTGTGGTGTTGATGTTACTGGGCACAAGGCGTTAGATGGAACTGGCCATCAGGGTCTGGTTGAGAAGCAATGGACAAATATTCACTCGTGTAAAGATATGAGGCATCTACTATTATTATTCCCGTTTTACAGATGATGAAACTGAGAAAGAGAAAAGTTAAGTAACTTAGTTTTCCAAGGTCACACAGCTCTTAAGTAACAAAACCTTAATTTGAACATAGACTCTCTATATCCAGTTAGAGCTCATAATTGTTATACTGTCTCTATACGATTAAGGTTTTCCACAGCTAGCTAAAATAAAATTATAAAATCCCCTCAAGCCACAGAAAAAAATTACCAATATATACAATTTCCTAGGTGTTAACTTTTTCTTCCTCAAATCTTTGTACCCTGGACTACAGTTAACCAATGAATGAACAAATTGGTATTAATGATACAAACATGTATCACTGCATATTGAGGGTTTAGCCAAACAACCCATAGTAAACTTACAGCTGCTGAAGGAATTTGGAGTTAAAAAGCAAAAATAGGAGAATTGCAAGCACAAGTAACTCAAGACATGCATGGGTGATTAGGCATTATTCCTCCAACTTAAAGAAATTCCCACCATCTGTAAATGTTCTGCCACAGTGCCAGACCTTGTATGACAGTCAGACTTCTTAGCATTATTTTGAATGAGAGTCATTTGCAAACTCTAGTAATGTACTAATTTTAGTAAACCTAAATAGCTCACTTAGTAAGTTATACTACTTATTCATGCACAAGAACAAAATAGAGACCACAAACTTGGATTTCTTCTTCCCCATCCATGAGAGCTGAGGAAAGAACTTGGGTGTGCCCAGCTTGCTGCTTACCTGGAAGCCCCTCATGGCCCACCTGCAGACCATGGGCCATAGTTTGAGAATCCCTGCTTTAAAGAAAAAATAATTTGTATACCTTTTATTGAAGTTACTCTGTTAGTGTAGTGGAGTTTGAATTTTTTCAGTTTAATCGGGCCTTCTGTTTTCCTTCTTCATAACAGTATTTCTCACTTAAAATAAAAATTAACTTTCCTTGGAAAAAAAAAAAAAAAAAAAGACCAAGATAGGACACTATGCCTGATGATGGATCACTGAGGCACCAAGGAGTAGTTGCTGGAAAGGATATGATTCACTTTCTTCAAGGAGTTGAAAAGCTACAATATCAAGAGAAACTAGATTCACTTTGTGTGGGTATGTGGGCAGAATGAGTAGTAGGGGTTGGACGTTCCAGGAAAGCAGAATTTGGTTTAGTGTGAGCAAGCCCTGTCTAACAGAACAGTCTGAAATGGATTGGGTTCCCCCTGTTCATGTAAGTCCTCCTTTCTTCTACATCCTTGGAGATCCTCCAGCAGGGGTCATGTGTCACTGGGTGAAGAGTCATGGTATGTGTGTGAAGAGAATTCATCATCAGGATTTCACTTGGAGACTTCTGAGAAAATTTTAATGATAGTGATAAGGGTGTGAACTTTAAATCACAGCTCCGATTATCCCAGAGGAAATATTCTGCAAACACAAGGCATTCTCTTAATGTTTCTTAGTGCAAAGAAGTAACTGCTGAACTTTCTGATCTCACATTTTCTGTAGTCAGTTGATTGATGAATAAGATTTTAGTTTTTCGATAATCTTTGACATTCTGCTCAGTTTTTGTAGTCACTGTGTTGGGAGATTTTTTTTTTTCATTGTTTTTGTCTTCCTTGTATTTTACACTAAGGAAATACAGACTCTCTAGCTCCCCCAGAACTTCTAAATCAGAATCTGCATTTTTACTAATTGGGCCCTCCTACAGAGACTGGTAGATTTCTCCAGGTGATGTAGTTCTGTGAAACTAGGGGTCAAAGTCATCATCTCACCTTGGTGGTTGAGCACTTGTTAAAGCCCCTGGCATCGTGAGTGGGTTCTTTCACTTGCATGAGCCCTTTTAATCCTGAAAATCATCCTCTAAAGCAGTCATTCTTAGAGGCTCAGAAAAGCTATCACCCAGTCTGCCTAAGGTATCACTAAAACACAGTTTCTGGTGTCTGTATTTCCTAAGCCTGAGACAGACAAGTTGAGGCCCAGCCTGTGATGGCCAGGCCAAGGGTGAAAGCCTGCAGTGGCTCCAGCTCCTGGCATGGGTACACCATGTACTTCTGGTGAGCCAGGTGCTTTGTGGAGAACAGCAGAGCCATCTCATCCCAGCAGCAGAAACTCAGCCCTCAGCTTCTTCTCATTCATGGTCCATTTGTGGCTTGACCTGAAGGACTTGGGAGGAAGTCACCTGTGACTGAGGTCAGGAATAGTAAGTAGAGGTCCCATGTCTCACCTGCAGCGTAGCTTCCTGAAGCCTCACTTATAAATGAAGTTCAGGGGACTTGATAATATATTTCTCAAGGGTTGCTACACCAAAATAGGCTAAGCATTTGTGTATGTGTGTGTAGCTTCTATTTCTTTAAATTTAATCATTAAAAAGACCAGTGTGGACTGAAAAAAAAAAAAAGGCACAACCTAATCTTTGAGAGTTATGTTTTATTCAGTGGACTAAACTGAGGAATTAAGCCTGGTACACAGCATCTCAGAAAACTCTGAGAGGCTTCCACAAAGAGGCAAGGTGGGGAAGCAAGATATATAGTAGTTTTTGCAACAAAGACCAGGTAGTTGGAGCATCAAAAGATTACTGTTAATAAAATAAGAGATGATCTCTCAAATTTAGCACTTCTATGTATGAAAAAATGCAAGAGTCTGGGCTCACAGAAATCATCCCTTTGATATGCACCTCAGCTACTGGGCTTTGCTGGTAGCTCAGATGGTAAAGAGTCTGCCTGCAGTGCAGGAGACCCGGGTTTGATCCCTGGGTCAGGAAGATCCCCTGGAGGAAGGCATGGCAACCCACTCCAGTATTCTTGCCTGGAAAATCTCATGGACGGAGGAGCCTGGCAGGCTACAGTCCATGGGTTTGCAAAGAGTCGGACATGACTAAGTGAATTCACTCAGCTATCTGGGGCCAGTGTCCTGTGTTTCTTCATCCTGAGTTTCCTCAGTTCAGTTCAGTTCAGTTCAGTCGCTCAGTCATGTCTGACTCTTTGTTACCCCATGGACTGCAGCACACCAAGCCTCCCTGTTCATCACCAATTCCCGAGTTTACTAAAACTCATGTCAGTTGAGTCAGTGATACCATCCAACCATCCTGTCCTCTGTCATCCCCTTCTCCTCCTGCCTTTAATCCTTCCCAGCATTATGGTCTTTTCAAATGAGTCAGCTCTTCACATCAGGTGGCCAAAGTCTTGGAGTTTCAGCTTCAACATCAGTCCTTCCAATGAATATTCAGGACTGATTTCCTTTAGAATAGACTGGTTGGATCTCCTTGCAGTCCAAGGAATCTCAAGCGTCTTCTCCAAAACCATACTTCAAGAGCATCAATTCTTCGGCTCTCAGTTTTCTTTATAGTCCTACTCTCACATCCATACATGACTACAGGAAAAACTATAGCCTTGACTAGATGGACCTTTGTTGGCAAAGTAATGTCTCTGCTTTTTAATATGCTGTCTAGGATGGTTATAACTTTTCTTCCAAGGAGTAAATGTCTTTAAATTTCATGGCTGAAATCACCATCTGCAGTGATTTTGGAGCCCCCAAAATAAAGTCTGCCACTGTTTCCACTGTTTCTCTATTTATTTGCCATAAAGTGATGGGACCAGATGCTATGATCTTAGTTTTCTGAATGTTGAGTTTTAAGCCAAATTGTTTACTCTCCCCTTTCACTTTCATCAAGAGGCTTTTTAGTTCTTCTTCACTTTCTGCCATAAGGGTGGTGTTATTTGCATATCTCAGGTTATTGATATTTCTCCCCGCAATCTTGATTCTAGCTTGTGCTTCATCCAGCCAGTGTTTCTCCTGATGTACTCTGCATATAAGTTAAATAAGTTTCCTTAAGGTGCACCATGGGAGGGTGACTGCAGTGGCTGATGCTTATAATATCCTTTGTTTACTGATATGACAGGTAACATCTTTAGTTTACACTAAGTATTTATTAGAAATTAGTTCTCAAGGGAACATTCAAATCCCCTTGACATATGACTTTAAATGTACCATACATGAGCCCTATTTGTGTCTACAGAATAGCAATAATCAGAGTGTCCTTCAGTGTTTCAAGAGTAATGGTCAGAGAAAGAAATGGGCCTTAGAAACATTTAAGTATTAGGAAACATGATAACTGAAATCAAATCTCCTAAAAATAGCTAAGTCATCGATTTGCTACACTACTTTGAATTTAGCACAGTATCCCAAAGAATATTATCAGTTTTTATAACGTTACCTTTAAGGGTTATAGAAAAATAAAATATACTGGTTATAATATCAATATCAATATAAATATAAAATATAAAATAATCAAAGTTCCTAGAAATTATCCAATTGTTAAAAGAAAGAATGATTTGTTTTTGTCATAGCAAAGGTACGCTGAATTTTATTTTAATTTCTCAAATGACATATAAGATTACTCCAGACATTAAATCACTCCAGACATTATTACATATGCGATTATAATAATTGAAATGCTCCAACTTACTGGTAAATACAAGAGTAAGAGTAACTTCATAGGAAAAAAAAATTAGTTCTCATTTTCCAAACCTGCAGCCTTTAGGATACGATGTTTTTGTGAATTCTGAGAAGGGAAATAAAATCAATGATGATAAGTGACTTTGACTCATTAGGTAATATTTCTGTTTTCCTGCCTACGTCTTTTTGGTCTTCTTGGATGCTTATGCTTCCCTGGTGGCTCAGAGGTTAAAGCATCTGACTCCAATGCAGGAGACCTGGGTTCGATCCCTGGGTTGGGAAGATCCCCTGGAGAAGGAAATGGCAACCCACTCCAGTATTCTTGCCTGGAGAATCTCATGGACAGAGGAGCCTGGTAGGCTACAGTCCATGGGATCGCAGAGTCGGACACGACTGAGCAACTTCACTTTCACTTATGCTCAAGTCTATGTTTGTTAGACATGCTGCACCTCTGAAAATAACAACTTAATTACCATACTAGTAAACTTACAACTTGGAAATGGCAATAATCAGCAATTTTCCAAACTGTGAGGTGCTGTGTACCATCTAGAGGGAAAAAAATCACACAGAGGTTATAATTACGTTTATTTAAAAGAGTCTGATTGCTCAGTTGGTAAAGAATCCACCTGCAATACCAGAGACCCAGGTTTGATTCCTAGGTTGGGAAGATCCACTGGAGAAGTGGGGATAGGCTACCTATTCCAGTATTCTTGGACTGCCCTTGTGGCTCAGCTTGTAAAGAATCTGACTGCAATGCAGGACACCCCAGTTTGATTCCTGGGCTGGGAAGGTCCCCTGGAGAAGGGAAAGGCTAACCCACTCCAGTATTCTGGCCTGGAGGATTCCATGGACTGTATAGTCCGTGGGGTCTCAAAGAGTCAGACATGACTGAGCGACTTTCACTTTCATTTTCATAAAGTATTACTTAGCAAAATTAATAATTAAAGCAAAATTAGTGTAACAATTAAGGTTAATTGAAGTATTTTGCAACTGTTTATTTACCAACTTAGCACTTAGAATGAGTCTTAGAATGGGATGGATCTAAAAGGAGGAAGTATTCTGAAACCCACCAAGCCCTTCCCAATACGGCCGCAAGATTCCCATTTGTTTGAAAATCAGGGCTCAATTTCAGCTCCCCACCCACTGCCATTTGGTGGTAATTTTGTTTCTCTATGGATATTATGAATATGGATTGTATTTTCTCTCTCTCTTTTTTAAACTACTGACATTGGCTTATTTCATATGAATCAATGTAAAAATAATCAAAGTTCCTAGAAATCAAATACATATATGTTAAAAAATATTGTTTTGATATGTTCATGAATTGTTTCTCTTAAAGGGCCTATTTGGAGAAATGAGTAATTTCTCATGTTCTGTTCATGCAGGAAGAATTTTAAATCGTTTCTCCAAAGACATTGGGCATATGGATGACTCACTGCCCCAGGTATTTCAAGACTTCATCCAGGTAACATAACAGTCTTGCCAGCATTCTCAAAGGGATAAACAAGTGTTTGTTTTTCACCACTTTTTCACAGGGTGGGTATTTTAGCCTGGCAATGTATCTTAAGTAAAAGGCCGTGTTTGTAAGAGAAAGGTATGGCTGTGGTTGGGAACCTGAGTTAACATGAGTAATACCTGGTGAGCCTCTGGTGGTTCAGTCAGTGAAGAATCTGCTTACAGTGCAGGAGATCCAGGTTGGATCCCTGGGTCAAGAAGATTCCCTGGAGAAGGAAATGGCAACCTACTCCAGTATTCTTGCCTGGAAAATCCTATCTATGGACAGAGGACAGAGGAGCCTGACAGGCTGCAGTCCATGGGGTCACACAAAGTCAGAAGTGACTTAGTAACTAAACCACTGCCACAGTACCTGGTGCAGGAGTGACTACACATACATGAAGAATGGTTCAAAGCAGTGACACGCTTGGTAAGTGGTTCTCCCTCTGCCTTCCAGGTGTCTGGCATGGATTCCCTTTACTAAGCACATTTTGTAATACAGAAACAATCATCTCATATGGAAAGCTAGCCTAGATTAAAATATGTGTTATATGACTACAAAGAACAAATATTTACTGAATGATTTTTTTGTTTATTTTTATTTTTTTTGTTCTCATTTATCTGTTTTGTTTTTTGGACAGAGCCAGGTGTGGTGACTTACAAAGAAAAGATTAGTAATAATTGAAAATAATAGTTGAATAAGGACAATAGAGAGCAGTTATGGAAGATGCAAAGCCTTTAAGCCAATAATTTGAGTGCAGGATTAAAGGAATCTCAGAAAATGCCTTTTTTGTTTTTGTAGGCAGTTATTCTTCTCATGTGTTGATTGCTCTGTTTTACAATGTCTTTAGGAGAAAAGAAATAATCACAGAAATGTCTTGTTTCCAGCCTTTGTTTTATCTGTGAACTTGAGGTTCTAAAGAATGATGTAGCATCACATCAGCTTTCATCTCTTCATTCAATATCATCACTCATGTTGGCTTTTTTTTTTTTTTTCTGTTGTTTAATTCTGTCTGCTTTTCAATTATACAGGTTGTGGGGACTTTCTTCATTTACAAGTGTTCATTTTGGGGATGAAATGCTTTTATCAAAAAGCTGCACATAGTAATGCATCAGTGACTATCTGACTGCAGGCAGCATCCACTGTTACCAATGAGAAGTATGCTGAGATTTGGAGGCAGAGGACTTTTACTGCAAAGATGTCTGATTTTTCTATTTTTCTGCAAACTTATTTATAAATGTGTTCTGCTGAGCTTAGCTATGTAATTTATCCCTCGAAGCCATCTTTCCCTAAAAATAGTGTCATATTTTGACAGTGATTGTTATACTTTGAAAAGATTTTGTGAAAGTTTCTGTTTCTTTGCTAGGCCAAAGTTGGGTTTCCAAAGATGGCTGGCTTGCTGTGTGCTTAGCACATGTTTAGTTAACCCTCATAATCAGAATCTGTCATATATTTTTGCATAATGTAAATAGAGCCAGAGATAGATGCTACCTAATTTCAGTATAAACATTCTTAACAATGTGAGTAGAGAAAATTCTAGTCTCACTGATCCAACACCAGATCTGCTACTTATAATTCACTTATCTTGAAGTTTGGGACTTTCAGGTGGAGGTGTCCTGCAGGTAACTGGAAGTAAGAGTCCTGGTGTTTGACAGAGACCTTGTGTATTCCTTTGGGCTTCCCTGATAGCTGGTAAAGAATCTGCCTGCAATGCGGGAGACCTGGGGTTGATCTCAGGGTTGAGAAGGCCTCCTGAAGAAGGGAAGGGCTTCTACCCACTCCAGTATTCTGGCCTGAAGAACTCCAAGGACCGTATAGTCCATGGGGTCGCAAAGAGTCATACACGACTGAAATGAACTGAACTGAACTGACACAGTCAAAGGCTTAAATATCTATTTCACTTCATGCTTAATGTAAGCATGAGAGCAAGTAAGAGAGAATTCACATAAGAATGGGGTGAGCAAAAAGTAT
Organism: Litocranius walleri; assembly: GCA_006410535.1. NCBI lineage: Eukaryota > Metazoa > Chordata > Mammalia > Artiodactyla > Bovidae > Litocranius > Litocranius walleri. The sequence continues at coordinate 326,595 of SJYG01001146.1, forward strand.
AGATGGCATGTTTATTTGCATAAAATAATGCATTTTTACTTATATTTATAAAAAACATGTTCTTTGGTGCAAGTTTCACAGGGACTAGCAGGAACAGAATCCATTGGAATTAAGCTTAAAGTAACATATAGGTAGATACTTAGGAATTCCTATAGGACTGTAAGCAATTTGGAAGTTAAATGCTCAGAAGGTAAACAGAAGCTTGTATTTCAAACTGTGCTTTAGGAAGGAGTATGCTAAAATCTGCCTTATTAGAATACAGTGTTAATTCTACAGGTTGAGACTTTCTGGTGAAATTTTAATTATTTTACCATCATCCAAATACAGATGTTAAATGTTTAAACCACTCAGCCTCATTCTGTGTCTTTGGGGTTTACATAGTTATTAAAATTAGATTTTTCCCCCAAGTCACTTTGCTTTCTGGACTTAGAACTCATCTTTCTTATGAAAGTTTCTTTTTTCTTATTTAAAGAATAATTCTTAAATTGAAACATATTAGTGTATTGTTTTTGTTGTTGTTCAGTCACTAAGTCGTGTCCAGCTCTTTGCGACCGCATGGACTGTAGTACACCAGGCTTCCCTGTCTTTCACTGTCTCCTGGAGTTTGCTCACACTTATGTCCACTGAGTTGGTGATGCCATCCAGCCATCTCATCCTCTGTTGCCTCCTTCTCCTCCCGCCTTCAATCTTTCCCAGCATGTAAATCTTTTCCAGTAAGTCAGCTCTTCACATCAGGTGGCGTGTTGGAGCTTCAGGTTCAGTATTAGTCCTTCCAACGAATATTCAGGTTTGACTTTAGAATTGACTGGTTGACCTTCTTGCTATCTGAGGGACACCTGTCTTCTCCAGCACCACAGTTCGAAAGCATCAGTTCTTTGATGCTCAGCCTTCTTTATGGTCCAATTCTCACATCCATGCTTGACTCCTGGAAAAATCATAGGCTTGACTGTCTGGACCGTTGTTGGCAAAATGATGTCTCTGTTTTTTAATACACTATCTAGGTTTGTTGTGGCTTGTCTTCTAAGAAGTAAGAGTTTTGATTTCATGGCTGCAGTCACTGTCCTCACTGATTTTGAAGCCCAAGAAAATGAAATCCGCCACTATTTCCAGTTTTCCCCCATCTATTTGCCATGAAGTGATGGGACTGGATGTCATGATCTTAGTTTTCTGAATGTTGAGTTTCAAGCCAACTTTTTCACTGTCCCCTTTCACTTTCATCAAGAAGCACTTTAGTTCCTCTTCACTTTCTGTCATAAGGGTGGTGTCATCTGCATATCTGAGGTTGTTGATATTTCTTCCAGCAGTCTTGATTCCAGCTTGTGGTTCATCCAGCTTGGCTTTTCACCTGATGTACTCTGCATAGGAGTTAAATAAGCAGGGTGACAATATATAGCCTTGATGTACTCCTTTTCCAATTTGGAATCGGTCTGTTTTTCCATGTCCGGTTCTGACTGTTGCATCTTGGCCTGCATACAGATTTCTCAAGAAGCAGTTAAGGTGGTCTGGTATTCCCACCTCTTTTAGAATTTTCCACAGTTTATTGTGATCCACACAGTCAAGGGCTTTAGAGTAGTCAATGAAGCAGAAGGAGGTATTTTTCTGGAATTTTCTTGCTTTTTTCTATGGTCTGATGGATGCTGGCAATTTGATCTCTGATTCCTTTGGATAGGATTCCCAAATGGTATACTTCAAGTATGTTAAAAGCATATTAACATAATGATTCTCCTTATATCTTGGGGCATAATGACTTGGGGGACTTGCTTCTGGCTTAACATGTTTCTTGCCATAGAAACATCATTGCCTCTGCCGTAGTGAGACAGAGGTCAGCAGCACTGGCCATGGTGACATGGGGCATCAGATGGGCCTGAGATACAGTGAGATGTGGGGTGGGGGGGTTGTGTGTATAACTTGTATTAGGCTCCTTGGAATTGTTGGGAGTGTTGAAGGAGGAAATGAGGTTGGCTTCAAGGAAGGAATGTTTGTTGTACACCATAAACTTGTGCTTCTCCTTAAGATTGTTGGCTTTTTGCTTAGATACTGGTTTTGTCTTATTATAACTTCTGTAAAGAGTTTGAGACAGGTGGAAATAAAAGGATCACAAATATATATACATAGATACATATAAATGTACCCATACATTGTGTGTTTGTATATATATATATATATTTGTATAATCTAATTTCCAGAGCCCTATGAAGTTGGCTATAAGGTGACTTACAGCTAGAAGAGTCTGTTTGCATTCCTTCAGAATTTAGGGGCATGAAATCTGAAGGACCTAATCTAATTTGGGAGATTCTGAGAGCTGAAGTTACTAGTCTTCTATGGGCACTCAAGGGAAAAAGTTTGGCATAGCTCCCATGGTCCTTCTTTTTGATCTTATTTCTGCTTCCCAGGTAATCTGCCAAGCTGGTTAGTCTTAAAAGGCCCTCACCTGGGGAGAACCAGATTATTGAAGCTGGTGAATATTATCCAAATGATGTGATTCTGCTAAAAAACTGTATTTTAAATCGTTTCCTAATTGGCATTTTACAAGTCATTAGTCACAACTAGTGATGACAAGTTGAGTGACTTAAGACCAGAACATAGAAGGAGCTAGAAGGACCCCTGCCCATAAAGGGTGTAATAGGGTGGAATGCATAGTTAATCTGGTGGCTGTAGTACATTGTTTTCTGTAGGTGTAATATGAGAGGTCAGCCCTATTTTTCTTCACTTATGATAGCAATTTATTTCTTCAGAATTACATCCTCTTCATTCTGAGTTTTATATTGTTACCATGGCAGAGATGGGAAGAAACAGGAAAAGCATATGGGTCTCCATCCAGATAATACACTTTGGTTCACAAAGGCTCCTGGACAGAGAGTCACAGTTCTGAATGTTTCCTCCTTCTTCTAGGTGTCTCCTGCCTATAGCTGTGACTCTGGGATTCCCTGAGTACAAACTGCTCCTGTCTTTCTCCAGGATAAGCAATACCTTCCTGGGAAACTTTAAGACAACTGCTTACCCTCTCAACTTTATGTTTCTTGTCTGTAAAAGGAAGTAACAGATCTTGCTTTTCTCATTCACAAAATGGTTGTGAAAATCCTCAGAGAAATGGTCTGATGGATGCTGGCAATTTGATCTCTGATTCCTTTGGATAGGATTCCCAAATGGTATACTTCAAGTATGTTAAAAGCATATTAACATAATGATTCTCCTTATATCTTGGGGCATAATGACTTGGGGGACTTGCTTCTGGCTTAACATGTTTCTTGCCATAGAAACATCATTGCCTCTGCCGTAGTGAGACAGAGGTCAGCAGCACTGGCCATGGTGACATGGGGCATCAGATGGGCCTGAGATACAGTGAGATGTGGGGTGGGGGGGTTGTGTGTATAACTTGTATTAGGCTCCTTGGAATTGTTGGGAGTGTTGAAGGAGGAAATGAGGTTGGCTTCAAGGAAGGAATGTTTGTTGTACACCATAAACTTGTGCTTCTCCTTAAGATTGTTGGCTTTTTGCTTAGATACTGGTTTTGTCTTATTATAACTTCTGTAAAGAGTTTGAGACAGGTGGAAATAAAAGGATCACAAATATATATACATAGATACATATAAATGTACCCATACATTGTGTGTTTGTATATATATATATATATTTGTATAATCTAATTTCCAGAGCCCTATGAAGTTGGCTATAAGGTGACTTACAGCTAGAAGAGTCTGTTTGCATTCCTTCAGAATTTAGGGGCATGAAATCTGAAGGACCTAATCTAATTTGGGAGATTCTGAGAGCTGAAGTTACTAGTCTTCTATGGGCACTCAAGGGAAAAAGTTTGGCATAGCTCCCATGGTCCTTCTTTTTGATCTTATTTCTGCTTCCCAGGTAATCTGCCAAGCTGGTTAGTCTTAAAAGGCCCTCACCTGGGGAGAACCAGATTATTGAAGCTGGTGAATATTATCCAAATGATGTGATTCTGCTAAAAAACTGTATTTTAAATCGTTTCCTAATTGGCATTTTACAAGTCATTAGTCACAACTAGTGATGACAAGTTGAGTGACTTAAGACCAGAACATAGAAGGAGCTAGAAGGACCCCTGCCCATAAAGGGTGTAATAGGGTGGAATGCATAGTTAATCTGGTGGCTGTAGTACATTGTTTTCTGTAGGTGTAATATGAGAGGTCAGCCCTATTTTTCTTCACTTATGATAGCAATTTATTTCTTCAGAATTACATCCTCTTCATTCTGAGTTTTATATTGTTACCATGGCAGAGATGGGAAGAAACAGGAAAAGCATATGGGTCTCCATCCAGATAATACACTTTGGTTCACAAAGGCTCCTGGACAGAGAGTCACAGTTCTGAATGTTTCCTCCTTCTTCTAGGTGTCTCCTGCCTATAGCTGTGACTCTGGGATTCCCTGAGTACAAACTGCTCCTGTCTTTCTCCAGGATAAGCAATACCTTCCTGGGAAACTTTAAGACAACTGCTTACCCTCTCAACTTTATGTTTCTTGTCTGTAAAAGGAAGTAACAGATCTTGCTTTTCTCATTCACAAAATGGTTGTGAAAATCCTCAGAGAAAACTGATGTGCAAGAGCTGTTAAATGATAACTGGAGTCTCTGTGATACAGGCATTACCCTGCTAACCCAGCCCCTCAGAGATGCACTGGGGCCAGCTGCCCTGGGCTGACTAAGCATGGGGTGCAGGTGCTGGTACTGAAGGACACAGAACAAATAGTGTTATCTCATACAAGCATCTCAACCTTCCCAGTCCAGCTCCCTTTTGGTCAAAACTTCCATCAACTATGCATATTCCCTACAGCTTATTCATGCCACTTGTTCTGTTTGTTAAACCAGCCTGTGAAATTCTGTCTTCTGTCACTTCTTTGAATCCTCAAAAAAGAGTTCATGTGTTCTCTATATTTCCACTGCACTCTATGGCTTGGGTAGATCACGATGATTTGCATCTATCTGAGATGGTAAACTTTAGAGGCCTTGGCCCAGACCGTGTGAATCTGCATGTCTCCACCACCTCACCCCACTTTCATAGCAGGCAGATGATGTGTTGATTGCATTCCTGTCACCTGAAGCTATATACCATGATAATCATACTTCCCTGATAAAGATAGATACCTAAATTAGCATCATTCAGTGGCTTCAAATTCTATTTTACTTGTTGTGTTTTTGGAACAAGATCATTTCCCAAAATGAAATCACCTCATGGAATGAGATGACTGAGTGTTCATGGAACTCTTAGCATAGTGCCTTGCATATAGTAAATACCTGGTTGATGGCATCTGCTGTTTATAATCATTAGTCTTTGAAACGGACATTTTATGTCCTTAGCATAATGATAGAAAATTGGCGATATATTGGGGGCAAGTTTAAATCAGCCAAAGTTAAACAGCTCATAGCTGGGCTCTTCAGCTGCATGACTTATGCTTTGCAGTCTCCATCAAGTTGCTTTTTCTATCCTTGTGCCTCATGGGTGTCCATCTGTAAAATAATACTATTATTCAGTATGGCTAATGTGAGGAGTAATGAATTAGTAGTACTAGTGAAGTTTTAAATATTTGGCCCTCTATGCAGTTCAGTTCAGTTCAGTTCAGTTACTCAGTCATGTCCGACTCTTTGCAAACCCATGAACCGCAGCACACCATGCCTCCCTGGCCATCACCAACTCCTGGAGTTTACCCAAACTCATGTCCATCGAGTCGGTGATGCCATCCAGCCATCTTATCCTCTGTCATCCCCTTCTCCTCCTGCCCCCAATCCTTCCCAGCATCAGGATCTTTTCCAATGAGTCAACTCTTCGCATGAGATTGCCAAAGTATTGGAGTTTCAGTTTCAACATCATTCCTTCCAAAGAAATCCCAGGGCTGATCTCCTTCAGAATGGACTGGTTGGATCTCCTTGCAGTCCAAGGGACTCTCAAGAGTCTTCTCCAGCACCACAGTTCAAAAGCATCAATTCTTTGGTGCTCAGCTTTCTTCATAGTCCAACTCTGACATCCATACATGACTACTGGAAAAACCATAGCCTTGAATAGATGGACATTTGTTGGCAAACTGTCTCTGTTTTTTAATATGCTATCTAGGTTGGTTATAACTTTCCTTCCAAGGAATAAGTGTCTTTTAATTTCATGGCTGCAATCACCATCTGTAGTGATTTTGGAGCCCAGAACAATAAAGTCTGCCACTGTTTCCACTGTTTCTCCATCTATTTGCCATGAAGTGATGGGACCAGATGCCATGATCTTCATTTTCTGAATGTTTAGCTTTAAGCCAACTTTTTCACCCTCCTCTTTCACTTTCATCAAGAGGCTCTTTAGTGCTTCTTCACTTTCTGCCATAAGGGTGGTGTCATCTGCATATCTGAGGTTATTGATATTTCTCCTGGCAATCTTGATTCCAGCTTGTGCTTCTTTCAGCCCAGCATTTCTCATGATGTACTCTGCATATAAGGTAAATAAGCAGGGTGACAATATCCAGCCTTGATGTACTCCTTTTCCTATTTGGAACCAGTCTGTTTTTCCATGTCCAGTTCTAACTGTTGCTTCCTTACCTGCATACAGGTTTCTCAAGAGACAGGTCAGGTTGTCTGGTATTCCCATTTCTTTCAGAATTTTCCACAGTTTATTGTGATCCACACAGTCAAAGGCTTTGGCATAGTCAATAAAGCAGAAATAGATGTTTTTCTGGAACTCTCTTGCTTTTTCCATGATCCAGTGGATGTTGGCAATTTGATCTCTTAGTGCTCAGTAAATGTTTACCATGCAGAGGAAACCAAGAAAAAGGGATCCTCACTTTCAAAGGTCATTTTAATTTTTGCCTACATTTCTAGATACTGAATTTATAATTAACCACTTCTATATCCCTACATGCATAGCTGCAGTACCTGGATTCCTCACCTGTGAAACCTGCTTGCTCATCTCTTCACTAACACCTACTGAGTCCTGATAGTTTGGGATGGAACTCCTACTCTCTGAGCCTCAAATATTCTCATCTGTTAAAAGTAGTAATGCCTTAAAAAAAAAAAAAGTAGTAATGCCTGCCTCATAGGGCTACTAAGTATATCAAAAGAGCTAATACCCAGAAAGTTCTTTTCAGTGTGTTTGACAGATAATAATACACACACACACACAAAATTAGGGCACACAATAAATATCATGAGGAATACCTATAATTTTATTTCTTTGGATGGAAAAGCATTCTTTACCATTCCATCACATCTTTTAAGGAAAGGAGTTTAATCCCACCAGAACAACCTATTAAAGTTTATCTTTGAAAAGTATACTTGATAAGCAGTCCATATTATTTTTGCTATTTCAGACATTTCTTCTTGTGATTACTGTGGCGGTTGTGATGGTGGCAGTGATTCCTTGGATTGTGATACCCGTGATTCCCCTTGGCATCATTTTCTATGTTCTTCGGCGATATGTTTTAGAGACGTCACGAGATGTCAAACGCCTGGAATGTACAAGTGAGTACTGAGGCTCTCAGGTTGGGATGCCAATGCAGGCTGGCTTCCATTTATGTTGTAATTAACCATACCCCTGAAATCCTGCAGACTCTGTCTTCTGGCATTTCTAGCCAAGATAATATGAGTCAGTATGTCCCTTAAGCGAGAAGGCAATGGCACCCCACTCCAGTACTCTTGCCTGGAGAATCCCAGGGACGGGGAGCCTGGTGGGCTGCCATCTATGGGGTCGCACAGAGTCGGACACGACTGAAGCGACTTAGCAGCAGCAGCAGCAGCATGTCCCTTAAGGCACGTGGAGCTGGTGGTAGGTCAGATGTAGCTTTGCATTTTAGCAGAAAGAGGGTGAATGTGAGTGCCATGAGGACAGGGACCATTCTGTCTTGTTTATGAAACACTTCCTAACAGAACAGTTTCTCAATAAGTATTTTCTAAAAGATAAAATACTTGATCACATTGGAACTCATGTATCACTCAGTTGTGTTCAACTCTTTGCAACCCCATGGACTATACAGTATACAGAATTCTCCAGGCCAAATACTGGAGTGGGTAGCTTTTCCCTTCTCCAGTGGATCTTTCCAACCCAGGAATCAAACTGGGGTTTCCTGCGTTTCAGGTGGATTCTTTACCAGCTGAGCTACCAGGGAAGCCCAGAAGGAAAAAAGGGGGTTTTTCTTCCTCTGAAATTATTAGAAATGACAAGGGAAGGAAAAGATTAGGAAAATGAAGGCGGTATCAGGAAATATATGTCAGAAGTGATATATTTAAATACATCCTATCGCATATTCAAAGATGGCAATTAAACTGCAGTTACTAAATGCTTTGAAAAGATAAGCCCTGTTATTTTCAGGTTTGCTCTTTGTCAATTTGGGGTAATACCACACTGTTTGTGGTCCTGCCTCCCCAAGGCTGTTCATATATTAATAACTGAAAATAATTCCCTTATGAGGGAACAGGAGAGGGAAACATTCAGTAAGCATTTAGTCTGTTATTCCATTCAACGTCCTAGTTTTACAATAACAGAGAACACATTATATGATTAATTATTCTATTCTGCAGGTAATCAGAGAGAATGAAAGAATGCAGAGCTTATCTCACTGTTAATGCACAAACATTTCATCAATATTAAAACAAAAAAACAAGAGGAAAGTAGAATTGGTACATATTTTTTAAAAGGTATAACAAAAATAGCCAAAAAGAAAGGCAGGAATATGTTTGTATCAGAAACCTAGCCATGGGTAGTTACTACAAACAAATAGCAACTTGATTTTTAGAAATCAAGTCAAGAAGTGAAGCATATTGATCCTGTGGTTCTTCATATCTACCAAGTTGAAAAAATCTAAGTTCATCAAGACAAGGGAAGATTTTTTATTGTATTTGCATGTTTTTAATAAAAAAGAGTCCTTAAGAAGCATGTATCCCAAGTGTTTGGATAAAGGATAGAGAGTGGCACTTTTATAAAAGCTATAGAAAAAGCTCTCACTCCTCAAGAGAACCAGCTGACCTCCCACGAGGTCTGGTCTTACGATGTTTGGTTGGATGGAGAGCAGTAGAGCCCAGGTGTGTGTGATGTTCTGCTGATGTGACTTGGTAGGATGGTGGTTCCTGGGGAAGCAGAAGAGGAAGTGATGAGCTCTATCCAGTCTTCTGTGTAGACAAAGCCTTAGATGTTTTATAACTTGAGATCCCTCATGAAATGGAGATATTCAACAGTCTTGTAAAGAAGGTCTCTGATACATTCAGAGAAAGAAAAACACCAATACAGTATACTAATGCATATATATGGAATTTAGAAAGATAGTAATGATAACCCTGTATGTGAGACAGCAAAGAGACATGGATGTATAGAAGAGTCTTTTGGACTCTGTGGGAGAGGGTGAGGGTGGGATGATTTGGGATAATGGCATTGAAACATGTATATTATTATATGTGAAACGAGAGAGAAGGGCACCTCCTGAGACTTTTTTCAAGAAGTAGTACAGGATTTTCTCAGTATTGATCTGGAGAGTCTGAGAACTTTGGCCCTATCCCTGTGGAATATTGGGATTCTTTTTCCATTCTGAGGCTGCAACAATTTGAGACAGTATTAGGCACAGAAAAGTACATAAAACCAGGATGGTGTTTGGTTGCCCCTTTCTAGTCAGTTGGCAGAGTGAGAATGATTAAGCCATATCCAAATACTGTCTAAAAGGGGCCTATGATCAACTTGCAATGTCTGCCATGGGCACTGATAAGGAAGGGTTAGCATGTGTGCAACATGTATTCAGACCATGGATCCTCACGTCTGCTGTTTTAAGGGGTTCTCATGGCAGATTCCCAAGGGCTTTTTTTGACCTATGGTGCTTAATAAGATGCACAGTAATGGCGAAGGCTGTTGGATATTAGCTGAGTAAGATCTGAGGATTTTCTGAATACAAATAACTAAGTCTGGAGATAAATGTATGTAGTCATACAAGGGCATCCTTAACCATGATTTTTCTCTCTCTGAGACACTTTGGCTGTGATTAAAAGCCCAGCCTTGGGAATAAGACAGAGTTCAGTCTGCTCTACCACTTAGGTGGATTAATATACTTAATCTTGGGCAGTAAGTGCTTTTAATCCCTCAGTCTGTGGGGTTCTCATGAGGATTTCTTGAGTTGATGATTGTAAAGTGCTTGCTGGCCACCACCAAAGGCACCAGAACCTTGAACATGAGGGAATTAAGAATACAGTAACAACTAGCACGTCTCACATAGGGCATCAGTGATAACCTGCAGCAAGGCTGTCAATCCACGGTCTTGCATGTGGTTTCCTGCCCTCCTCCTGCCAGGGAAGATCTGCAGGCCTTGTGTGTGTGTCCCCAAGTGTCCTCAGGAATGTGGAGACACAGATGTCAATCGTGTGAACTGTAAGGTTGCATGTGTCTGTGACTGCTGACTGATGTCATGGCTGTAGAGACATGGATGTATAGAAGAGTCTTTTGGACTCTGTGGGAGAGGGTGAGGGTGGGATGATTTGGGATAATGGCATTGAAACATGTATATTATTATATGTGAAACGAGAGAGAAGGGCACCTCCTGAGACTTTTTTCAAGAAGTAGTACAGGATTTTCTCAGTATTGATCTGGAGAGTCTGAGAACTTTGGCCCTATCCCTGTGGAATATTGGGATTCTTTTTCCATTCTGAGGCTGCAACAATTTGAGACAGTATTAGGCACAGAAAAGTACATAAAACCAGGATGGTGTTTGGTTGCCCCTTTCTAGTCAGTTGGCAGAGTGAGAATGATTAAGCCATATCCAAATACTGTCTAAAAGGGGCCTATGATCAACTTGCAATGTCTGCCATGGGCACTGATAAGGAAGGGTTAGCATGTGTGCAACATGTATTCAGACCATGGATCCTCACGTCTGCTGTTTTAAGGGGTTCTCATGGCAGATTCCCAAGGGCTTTTTTTGACCTATGGTGCTTAATAAGATGCACAGTAATGGCGAAGGCTGTTGGATATTAGCTGAGTAAGATCTGAGGATTTTCTGAATACAAATAACTAAGTCTGGAGATAAATGTATGTAGTCATACAAGGGCATCCTTAACCATGATTTTTCTCTCTCTGAGACACTTTGGCTGTGATTAAAAGCCCAGCCTTGGGAATAAGACAGAGTTCAGTCTGCTCTACCACTTAGGTGGATTAATATACTTAATCTTGGGCAGTAAGTGCTTTTAATCCCTCAGTCTGTGGGGTTCTCATGAGGATTTCTTGAGTTGATGATTGTAAAGTGCTTGCTGGCCACCACCAAAGGCACCAGAACCTTGAACATGAGGGAATTAAGAATACAGTAACAACTAGCACGTCTCACATAGGGCATCAGTGATAACCTGCAGCAAGGCTGTCAATCCACGGTCTTGCATGTGGTTTCCTGCCCTCCTCCTGCCAGGGAAGATCTGCAGGCCTTGTGTGTGTGTCCCCAAGTGTCCTCAGGAATGTGGAGACACAGATGTCAATCGTGTGAACTGTAAGGTTGCATGTGTCTGTGACTGCTGACTGATGTCATGGCTGTTACACAGTCTGTTTCAGGACAGGGAGCTCAGTCTTTGTGGGAAGAGTGTTACACTCGGCAAGGTAATACCAGAGCCTTGACATCTCCTCTCCTTCTGTACTAGTTAATTTTCTTTGTAGACCCTCCAGTTCACTCATCCTGGCATTCTGCTTAGCTCTAAGTGGGGTTTGAAAGAATCAGGATGGTTTTTCAAAGGTCCTGATTCCCACTAGCCTGCTGTAACTCTTAGGCATGAGGTGAGGTAGGTGATGGGGTGTTTGGGTTCCCTGGTATTCAAGGCCGAGATGACACCTGGTTTCTAAAGTTAGCCTTGCCTTTCATCCCTGCCCAAGAGAATCACCTTCAGCTTTGATCCTGACAGGGAAGCAGGTGAGGGAGGCCACGCTGGAGAGTTCATTCCAGGATCTCCCTGGGTGAACAGCCATGTCTGCTTCATTCTCAGAAGCCTTGTCTGTGATGAATAGTGTTGATGTCACATTTGCTGTGAAACAAGAGCCTGGTTCTAGTGAGTTTTCTGTGCTCTCTCTTGACCTGGATTCTTGGCATTCTCCTGACAGGGTGATGGGCCCCAGAATTCACCTGCATTATTCCTGTGAACACCCTGCTTCCTGACTGATGAGTTCTGGGGGTGGGTTGGGACACCTGCTGGGGGTTCAGAGAAGGCCTGTGCGGAGCTCCCAGCCTCTCTTATTTGGAGCATGAGCTTGGTCTGTGTTCATGTGCTGTCTTAAAAGTGAAATATTAAAGGAAACTAAAATAAATAAAAAGCTTAAAAGTTACTCAGTGAAATGAACAGGGAGAATATTGTGGATGTTGAAATAAGACCACAGGCATGAACCTGGGTGGTCAGAAGCACCAGCAAGTCATTTGAGGCTCTTTGTGTGAATTACATTCAGGGGGAATGTTAGACCATGCCCCAGTTCACAGACGACTTTCTTCCTAAAAACAGTTTCACAGGTGAGAGCCACCTCACAGTTAAAGTTCCTGGTCAGATTCCATTTGGAAAGAGCCCCAGGGCTGAGTGGATGGTCAGCTGGCCCCCAGCCCAGGCTGTCCTTCCCCAGCCCAGGGCTTCCTACCATCTCTGAGCCCCAGTGTCTCGTAGGAGGAAGCCTGCTGCTTCCTTCCTTGTAGAATCAGGGACACCAAGCACAAGAGGAGGTTTTATATCTTTGCCTGTTTGTACCACTGCCCTTCTGCCACACACACCTGCAGTGCCCAGGTGTACATTGGTACTGACTGAACTGTCGCCCAGACAGGCATTCATATACTGTGCTAAGGAGTCAGACTCTGAAAATAATTTGGAGTTCTCCCCCTTGGTTCTTTTTCCTCATCAATTTATATAACCTCTGTAGCCTCCTGCAACATAAGTGATTAACTTCCTCTAAACACCCACATATTGCTAACAGATCTTCTCTAGGAGATGCACAAGTAACAGAGTGATGCCAATATTTCCTGCTGGTAGAGCACAAATTATCACTCATGACAGAGGCCACAGACTCACAATCTGCCCCTGAGAACAAGTTATAGACTTTTTCATGGTTCATGGTGGGAATGAGAACTGTAAGGGTCCTCCTGCCTATCAGCCTACAGCCCACCTGTTCCCTGATGGACAAGAACAGAAGCCTGACTCTGGTGCTCATGGTCACTGTGCTCTTAGAGAAGATGGCAGGAAATGAATGGTCAGTCATGTGCCCCGACATTGTCAGATTCTAAGGTGATGTGGGAGTCACATGCCAGAGTGACCCCCAAATGCCTCAAACATCCATCAGTTTCCCGGAGTAGAAGTCAAGGCCATACAAAGGCTCCTTGTCTGCCAGTTCCTGAGGGCACAAGGGCGGTGCAGTGCCGGGTGCTCCATGACCTGCACAGAGGCTCCTGGCACAGGTTCAGGGAGAGGCCCAGGATGGGGGAGGCGGCGGACTGTCCAGTGCCCTTATTTGTCTCACCCTGTCCTGGGTCTGGCTCTGCTCCAGGGTGGGGGATGTACTGACTCTATCCCAGCACTTAAGTTACTCATCTAAGGTGGAGACAACACACAGATAACTCATCAAAATTCAGAGTGATGAGGACTCTCACTGAGAATTAAATTTTAAAATGCTACTGATTTAAAAAAGAGGAACAAAATTACTCAGCCATGAAAAAGAATGAAATATTGGCATTTGCAGCAATATGGATGGATCTAGAGAATATTATTTTTAGTACATTAAGTTAAAGACAAACATCACTTATATGTGGAATCTAAAGAATAATACAAGTGACTCTATATGCAAAATAGGAACAGACTCAGTGATGTAGAAAACAAACATAGTTATGAAAGGGGAAAGGGAGAGAGGTATAAATTAGGAGTATATGATTAACAGGTACACACTACTATTTATAATATCAAGAAGCAACAAGGAACACAGGAAATTTTCTTTTCATACGGTTCATAGGGTTCTCAAGGCAAGAATGCTGAAGGGGTTTGCCATTCCCTTTTGCAGTGGACCACATTTTCTCAGAACTCTCCAACATGACCCACCCTGTTTTGGGTGGCTCTACATGGCATGGCTCATAGTTTCATTGAGTTAGACTAGGCTGTGATCCACAGATAAGATGGTTGGATGGCATCACCAACTCAATGGACATGAGTTTGAGCAAGCTCCAGGAGCTGGTGAAGAATAGGAAAGACTGATGTGCTGCAGTTCATGAAGTCACAAAGATTCAGACATGACTAAGCAACTGAACAACAACAACAGGGAATTTTACTCAGTGTCTTGTAACAACCTATAATGGAATATAATCAGAAAAAATAATCATATCCCTATGCCATATACTGCAGAGTCAGGCACGACAGAGACTGAACTGAACTGATGCTATATACCAGAAACTAAAATATTATTGTAAATCAGCTGTACTTCAGTATGTTTTTTTTTTTTTTAATAGTGAACAATTTGCAACTGGAGAGATGCCAGAGAATTTGGGAGGAGGTGTATTTGAGGAGGACCTTGATATAATGAGCCAGTAAAGAGTTTCTTTATCTAAATCTAGCTGTGATTTGAGTTTGATCAAAGATAGGTTCAAAGAGAATCTTTCATTTCCATGTTGTGAGCAGGACTTTGAGGGTCACATGGAGGCTTCTCTCCAAAGGGACGTCATCCTTCTTCCCCCAGGCAGCCCTCCAGGAAGCCCCAGGTGTGCGCTTTCACTTGAAGTGCAAACACAGAGTAGTATACAGTTGGTTTCCTCTCATCCAGCCTCCCTGACTTTCTCTGTCGTGTCTGTCTCTGCTTTCCTAGCTCGGAGCCCGGTATTGTCCCACTTAGCATCTTCTATCCGGGGACTCTGGACCATCCGGGCATACAAAGCCGAACAGAGGTTTCAGGAGCTGTTTGACGCACACCAGAACTTGCACTCAGGTTTGTAAGTTTCTGGAAATAATTTCAAAGATGGAATGTTCTGTCTTCTGAGGCTTGGCCTCCCTCTCAGGTGGCCTTGCTGGCTAGCTCCTTTCTTTGTGCTACCCCAAATCACCTTCTGCACACCCCTCCCCAACCCCTTCCTCTCAGCATCCCCTCTGTGCTCCCCTCTTCTGCCGTAATCCCTGCTTTTCTCCCCTGACTGGCTTGCAATGTCCTTCCATCATGGTGCCCTGTAGCTTTCTGTTACTTTAGTGTAGGGAGAGGGGTATCAACAAACTTTTTGGCAAAGAGCCAGATATAAACTATTTAAGTTTTGTGTGCTGTGCTGTCTCTGTTGTAACTTTTCAACTTTCCTGTTGTAGCCCAAAGATAGGCAAAGGTAATACAATAGCAAGCAGCTGTGGCTGTGTTCCAATAAAACTTTATTTACGGAACTGAGTGGTGGCCGTTCTTGGTCCACAGGCTGTGGTTGCCAATTCTCTTTTCAGAGTATGCAGAGTGACAAACGTGATTGAGGAAAATAATTTACTGATTTTCTGACCACTTGATGTGTGTTATTCTTTGTATCAGTAAAGATATTTTTCTAGGTAGAAATTTCAGAATTTCTTCTAAGTCTATAAAGTTTTCGCCTATCTCTCTAACCTTTCTTGAATTTAGAAGAGAAAAGGATATTTTGAAAGCCAAATGCAGATCCTGTTAGCTGATGGTCCTTTAGACACTGGCTCTGAAAAGTGGACACGAGCAGGGCCCTGTAGTGAAGGCAGAAGGTGCAGGAATCAGAGTGTGAGCAGTGCTCTCTGCTGTATGAGAGCTGGGAGCAGTTAACCCTGTGGGAGAAGATTTCACATTGAGGCCCAGCACTTCAGGGAACACATCAATGAGACTATTTTTCCATCTTCTTCCTTATGATTGTATTTCTGTTTATAATCTATGGGTTGAATTTTTCAGTGCCTACTTTCCACAAAGCCCCTGGACTGATTCCTGTGTGTCCCATACATTGTCTTATGTCAGAACCTAGTTTTCTCGAATCTTCAGGGTGTGTAACTTTGCTGTCCTACCTTGTGTAAAATCTTCTGTGGCTCAGCTGAGCAAAGTGTATTTTCTTGTTCAAAGCAACTAATATGATTTTACTACTACCTCATTATGCTTATTACGGTTCTCAAACCCAGAGGCGTGGTTCCTGCTTCTGACGACGTCCCGGTGGCTCGCCGTGCTTCTGCATGTCGTCTGTGCCATCTTTACCACTGTCACTGCCTTTGGGGCCCTGATTCTTGCAGAAAGTAAGTATAGATGTGAATGAGTACTTGTGGTATGCTTACAGGTTATAGCTTCATTTACAGTTATTAAATTTTTGCCACCTTGCCTAATACCACATACTGTTTGGCTCTAATGAATTGTATTAAAACATTTGCAGCATGTAATTCCACAGTGTAGTGCATAAGAAGTCATACTTTTAATGAGAACTTCTGTCTTTTTATCTTTCTCTGAATGGGTTGAGAGCTATACAAATGTAGCAAGCTGACTTTCTGAAAGTTTTAGGTAGTGTCCCATAGTTGGGAGGAGAAAACCAAGTGTACCATTAAGCCTTTTGTTCAGCTTAGATTTTAGTTTTAGGTCTACTCAGATCTCTTGGGGGTAGGTGCCTAGTGTACAGGGTGAGAAGATTCTCTGTAACATAGAACAGCGTCCTCACTGCTGTGTGGGTACCAGAGGAACATATGTTGGCCTGTGTGGTAACAGCATTGAATCTTTATTTTATTTTGCCACACTGTGTTGCTTGCAGGATTTTGGTTCCCTGAGCAGGGATTGAACCCGGACCATGGCAATGAAAGCACTGATTTCTAACCACTAGACTGGCAAGGAATTCCCTGAATCTTTAATATGGAACAATGATAGTTGTATTTTAGATTTAAAGGCACTGGATCTTAAAACCTATTGCCTTTTTTTCTGTAGTTTTTCAAGCAGCTGCACTGGACATAAAATGTGAAAGTATATAATGATTCCTGAAATCACAATGATCAAAGTCTGAATGATGTAATCCTCAGCTATATAATACTGTCAAGTGTATGTCAATCCTGTCGGGATTGATAAACTCATCTAATAGTCTATGAATGCATATTGGATTTTTTTTCACTTAATCATGGTCTTCATCAACAGTAGAACTGTGAATAATACTATCTTTACATGCAAACAATTTGAATATAAAGGAGTCTTCTTAAAGTAACAGAAAGAGCTAGGTGAGGAGTTAAGAATGAGACTGACTTGATTCCCCTTCTTCTTCCTTATTTAGCTTTGAATCCTGGGCAGGTTGGCTTGATATTGTCTCTTGCCCTCACGTTCCTGGGGATGTTCCAGTGGTGTGTCAGTCAAAGCAGTGAAGCTGCGGATATGGTGAAGTATATTTTCATGTTATTGTTTTCAAGTCACCTTGCCATTAAATGATATATAACCAATTCTTATGTAAATAGTGAAACTCTTGTTTTTCAATCATGGTTACCAGAGTTTGTTACATCCTCCTCAATCTCTTTAAAGTTAACACAAAATAAAATATATACATCTTTTTCTTGTTTTTTGTTTGTTTGTTTGTTTGCCATGTCAGCAAGTTTTATATTCATCACAAACTGTCTTCCAATATAATAAATGTCTCTGTAGGAGGGAGGTTCTGAAATCCTGGAGAAGATATAAGCTAATTTCTTATCAGTTTGCTCATTTTTGTTCCTTAATGGGTAATTCCTCATTTTGGGTAAAAGAATAATTCAGAATTTTGTAATTAGTTTATTAGGAGGTTCCTCTGTTCCTCTTTTTAGCATTTATTTTTGTACATGTTGAACACCTGAACTTGCTGGTGTCCTTTCTTTCTCATAGGTGTCCTTTCTTTCTTTTTGGTAGCTCCTTCTCAGAATGAGCTATCAAAGGTATGGAGTTATGGTTGTTTAGGAGAACTTAGTCAATATGTAAATTATAATCTCTTTTGAATAGTTGCACCTTCCTCTAAAGGGACTAACATAATAACAATAAAATCTTTCCAATTTGGTCTTCTAATAGAGTAGAAAGTGACTATTATTAAAATGATGTTGGATGATCATCCAGTTTCTCTCAGCTATAACACGTGGCCCTTCTGTAGCCACACATTACTGATAGGTGTTCAAAAGTATTCTTCTCTTTAACAAAATTCTCTTGTTCTTTTTTTTTTTTCAGGCATGAAAAGTGGATCAGTGAAATCTTTAGCATTCATTTCTCTAATTCTTTTAGTTTCAGTATAATGTTGAAGGAAGTAGCTATAAATGAAAGTGCTACAAGACAATGAACAAGTCTGCAAATCATCATAGGCCTCATCAAACTCTTACTTCTGTGTTGTGGATGTTAAAACCTGAGATATTCTGAAACATACAAAAGCAGAATGTTTCATTTACAATCTCTTAACATCCATAAACAAGATCCCCTGTTGCTGACCTATGTGATGTCATATGTGTTTCAGATGATTTCAGTAGAAAGAGTGATTGAATATACAGAGCTAGAAAAAGAAGCGGCCTGGGAATACGTGTATCGTCCACCACGATCCTGGCCCCATGAAGGAAGGATCTTCTTTTATGAAGTAAACTTCATGTACAGCTTGGATGGGCCTCTGGTATTGAAGGACTTGCGAGCACTTGCTTACGGAGGAGTAAAGGTTTGTTTCAGCCATTTTCCTCTTTAAAGTCAAAAAAGATTTGACTTTAAAGATTTAATGATATATTTGCTCTTGGCTTCCTTGTCAGTGAGTCAAGGGGACTCTTCATCCCTAATGGATGCAGATTAGATCAGTGACATCACAGGTGAATCTTTCTTGGAAACTGACCATGGAATGGGGATCCCAGCATTTCTTTGTTGTCATGAACTCCTTTGTGGTGGTTGATGGGCCCTGGGCTCTGGGGCTGGGACTTAACCTGAGCCAGGACACTATATTGGATACCTGATTATTCATGAGGCATCTGGGAAGTCAGCCCTGGCCCCCTGTCCATAACTCTCCATATCTCCTCCCTTCCCATCCTTTTTTCTTTGTGTTTCTGAAATCTTCTCTTCCTTGGTGGTGCCCTACAGTTACAGTCTCCTCTTCTGTCCCTTGGCCCTTCCCATAGACTTGTCCTTCACATACCCACACTTAGCTGCCATCCCCCTGTCATCCCACCCACAGACTACTTCTTTCTTTAGCACACATATATCCTTGCTGGCCTGGGTTGCTTGTTGCTGCTAGAATCATAGTATAGCCCTAAGCCCACCACAGCAAGGGCCATGGGATGAGCTTGTAGCCACTAGAGAAGAGCCCAGAATCACAACTCAGTTAGGGGTGAGGAACCAGAGCCCCCAGGTGGAGACAGGTGGGGGCAGGGCCCAGAGACTTGCTCAAAGTCACAAGCGAATTGAAGGGAGCAGAAAATCCACATTGGAGGCAGCAGACAGATTTGTGATCTGGTCCTGCCAGCTTCCATGTGTTTTGGCAATGTTCCATCACTTTCAGCTTGGGGCCCTCAGTTGGGACTAGGGTTGACTCTTCAAAGAGAACAAACTAGAACAGAAAAGGTGGTGGGAAACTCTTTCAAACCTATCTCTCCAGTCTCAAGTCCTCACATTCATACCCTCTCTACACTTGAGTCATGTGTAGATTCTCCCAAAGCATTATGCCCTCCAAGATTCCAGTGTGTACACACTGCCTCTCTACCTCAAAGACCCTTCCCTTCTGTCATCTGGCTGGTGAAAATCTCATTTTCACAATCAACCTTAATACATCTGCCTCTTCAAGATTTCCTCTGCTTCTGTAGCATCTTATACAGTCTTTTAAGATAGAGTTAATAGTATACCTGTGTTCACAGCAGCCAAAAGTTGGAAACAGCACAAGTATCCATCATGAAAGTGACAGATAAATGGATAAACAAATGTGGTATATCCTTACAAGGAAATAATATTCAGCCTTAAAAAAGAAGAAAATTCTGATTGTAGGTGAACCCTGAGGACATTATGATATATGAAATAACCCAGACATAATACTGTATGATTCCATTAATGTGGATTTCCTAGAGTAGTCAAATTCATAAAGACAAGAAGTTGAATGGTGGATTCCTGGGATTGATGGAGGCAAATGGGGACTTGTTTAATGGGTACAGAATTTCAGTCTTACAAGGGAAAACATATTCTGGGGGTTGGTTGCACGTCAATGTGAATATACTTAACACTATAATCATACCATAATTAACATAAAAGCTAGCTGAGTCTTCTTAAGATTGGAGTATATTATTTTCATCTTTGTTCCTCTGAAAGTGGCATTCTGCAGGGCACAGAGAGGGTGCTGAGGACTGCTGGCTGTAAGGGTGAGTAACACACAAGTGTAAGCACTAGTAACTAACACACACACAAGAAAACCCTATTACCTAGTGTGTCAAATATTTAAAGTAGTCACTCTTTAAAACTCTTTCCACCACAGACCTACCTAGTGGAGGACAGCAACAATTTAAAGAATGGTACCCCTATGATGTGAAAGAACAAATATTCAACCTAATGCCCAAATGATACACAAGGAACAGCTTCAGTTAGTCACAGGGCAAAAACTTCCTCCCAATTATTACCAGTTTCATTTGAAGAAGGTGAGGACTGCTGTGCTGGGAAAACTTTAGTAGTAGCTCTTGATGAGTCTTGTCCCTGAGGGCACTGTAGGCAGTGTTTGCTTACTCACTGCACTGTGTCCAGATTTTCCATTGTCAATGTAATTCCATTAATTTGCTTAAGTCTTAAATTTTCCTCAAAGCCGTAAAATATAAATTATCTAAGAAACTTCATAATACAATTTAGGAACATAACAGATTGGTATATTTCCATCTTAAACTCCCCAGATTACAGGATTACCTGAGATTCTAAAATGTTTGAAGGAAAATTGAATTTGGAGGTTGAATTATAACTGCAATAATGTGACTTTTGATTTGTGTCTTGACTTACAGCATCATCGTTTCTTCATTAATGTGTTTGGAGATGATATCTGGACAGTGTGTTCATGAAGTGCTTTCACTCCACCTATGTACATCCCAGGTTCCCTCTTCTGCTCACTTGTCCCAGCCCTCATCACTCTGGGTCACCCCTTTGGTGTTGGATTTGATTGACAGAGGCTGCTGTGGGGAGATGTGGAAGTGAGCCTGCCTAGCAGAAATGCGACTTTATTCTCTTTGCCTCATTTTCTGCTTTCCCAATTCATGGAAGTTAGAGTCAACAGGAAAGTGTAGTACAATGCAGGTTTGTAATTCATGGAAGAAATGGCAAGTAAAAATAAAGACCCCACATGAGGTTAGTAGCATCCTAGGCTTCCTGGGTAGATTCTGAACACAGGCTGCATTTTCCATTTAGATGATCTTGTGGTTAATTTCCATTGGAGAAGGAAATGGCAACCCACTCCAGTGTTCTTGCCTGGAGAATCCCAGGGACAGGGGAGCCTGCTGGGCTGCTGTCTATGGGGTCGCACAAAGTCGGCCATGACTGAAGCGACTTAGCAGTAGCAAGCAATAGCAGAGGTTGATTTCATCATTTTAGGAAGTCCTGGGCCATTTCAGTTTCCAGCTATAGGTATACACAGGCAGTTTTCATCCTGCTGTCCTTCCATCCCCACATCAGCCTCCTGCGGGGACTGGAGAGATTTCCCACAGGCTCAGCCCTGCCTAGACCTGGAGTTAGAGAAAGCCCCATGCAGCAGCGAATGTATGGCTCTTTCACCACATGATGGGATCAAACATGAGTCTTGCTCCCTGAGCAGGGCATGAGGTCTGTTTAACCTGGGAAGTATTGCCCCACTTAGCTGCAGGTTTCTCTTCCATTCCAGCTGTGGGTGCTGGTTCTTCCTGCTGACAGCCAGCCCACCTGACCTCAGGTACCCCATTTGCTCAGTGATGTCACCCTTTTGTCCCACTCACCACCATGTACCTGTAACCATGTCTCAACTTTCTGGCCATAAGATCTCTGTGGTAGGTCTGTTCTTTTAACTGAAACTATACCTCTTCCCATTTTCTCTCTTTAAAAAAAAATGATAGATTTTTTGATTGTGCTGGGTCTTTGCTGCTGCATGGTCTTTTCTCTAGTTGTGGACAGTGGGGGCCGCTGTCTAGTTGCAGTATACAGGCTTCTTATTTCAGTGGCTCCTCCTGTTATGAAGCATGGGCTCTAGGAAGCATGGGCATCAGTAGTTGTGGCATGTGGACTCAAAAGTCTCAGCCCTTGGGCTCTAGAGCACTGGTTCAGTAGTTGTGGAGCATGGGCTTAGTTGCTCTGTGGCAGGTGGGGTTTTCCTGGACCATGGATCAAAACCATGTCTCCTGCATTGGCAGGCAGATTCTTTACCACTGAGCCACGAGGCAAGCCCCCAGTTTCTCTCTCTTCTAGCTGAAGAGAAGGACACAATGTGTCAGGCCACCCAGGTGATAAGGGGGTCATCAGCAGAATGGAAAAGAGGCTGAAACACATGGGCTTAAGTTTCATATTATTACTTATGTCAGGCAGACTAATTATTCTTATAGGCTTCAATCTTTTCCAAAATGGAAGTGACAGGACCTAACCTCTGGATAGCTGTACAATCTAAACAAGAGAAGACATGTAAAGCACCTAGAATGGAGCCCAGCACAGAGTAAATGCTGAGACAAAGAAAGCTGTCATTTCCATATGGTGTAAAATGACCTTAACCACTAACACTGTAAATTGTTGTCTGTCCATGAAAATGCCGCTGCTGCAAAGTCGCTTTGGTCATATTTGACTCTGTGCAACCCCACAGATGGCAGCCCACCAGGCTGGGATTCTCTAGGCAAGAACACTGGAGTGAGTTGACATTTCCTTTTCCAATGCACGAAAATGAAAAGTGAAAGTGAAGTCTCTCAGTCGTGTCCGACTCTTTGTGACCCCATGGAAAAGTCGGCCATGACTGAAGCGACTTAGCAGTAGCAAGCAATAGCAGAGGTTGATTTCATCATTTTAGGAAGTCCTGGGCCATTTCAGTTTCCAGCTATAGGTATACACAGGCAGTTTTCATCCTGCTGTCCTTCCATCCCCACATCAGCCTCCTGCGGGGACTGGAGAGATTTCCCACAGGCTCAGCCCTGCCTAGACCTGGAGTTAGAGAAAGCCCCATGCAGCAGCGAATGTATGGCTCTTTCACCACATGATGGGATCAAACATGAGTCTTGCTCCCTGAGCAGGGCATGAGGTCTGTTTAACCTGGGAAGTATTGCCCCACTTAGCTGCAGGTTTCTCTTCCATTCCAGCTGTGGGTGCTGGTTCTTCCTGCTGACAGCCAGCCCACCTGACCTCAGGTACCCCATTTGCTCAGTGATGTCACCCTTTTGTCCCACTCACCACCATGTACCTGTAACCATGTCTCAACTTTCTGGCCATAAGATCTCTGTGGTAGGTCTGTTCTTTTAACTGAAACTATACCTCTTCCCATTTTCTCTCTTTAAAAAAAAATGATAGATTTTTTGATTGTGCTGGGTCTTTGCTGCTGCATGGTCTTTTCTCTAGTTGTGGACAGTGGGGGCCGCTGTCTAGTTGCAGTATACAGGCTTCTTATTTCAGTGGCTCCTCCTGTTATGAAGCATGGGCTCTAGGAAGCATGGGCATCAGTAGTTGTGGCATGTGGACTCAAAAGTCTCAGCCCTTGGGCTCTAGAGCACTGGTTCAGTAGTTGTGGAGCATGGGCTTAGTTGCTCTGTGGCAGGTGGGGTTTTCCTGGACCATGGATCAAAACCATGTCTCCTGCATTGGCAGGCAGATTCTTTACCACTGAGCCACGAGGCAAGCCCCCAGTTTCTCTCTCTTCTAGCTGAAGAGAAGGACACAATGTGTCAGGCCACCCAGGTGATAAGGGGGTCATCAGCAGAATGGAAAAGAGGCTGAAACACATGGGCTTAAGTTTCATATTATTACTTATGTCAGGCAGACTAATTATTCTTATAGGCTTCAATCTTTTCCAAAATGGAAGTGACAGGACCTAACCTCTGGATAGCTGTACAATCTAAACAAGAGAAGACATGTAAAGCACCTAGAATGGAGCCCAGCACAGAGTAAATGCTGAGACAAAGAAAGCTGTCATTTCCATATGGTGTAAAATGACCTTAACCACTAACACTGTAAATTGTTGTCTGTCCATGAAAATGCCGCTGCTGCAAAGTCGCTTTGGTCATATTTGACTCTGTGCAACCCCACAGATGGCAGCCCACCAGGCTGGGATTCTCTAGGCAAGAACACTGGAGTGAGTTGACATTTCCTTTTCCAATGCACGAAAATGAAAAGTGAAAGTGAAGTCTCTCAGTCGTGTCCGACTCTTTGTGACCCCATGGACCGTAGCCTACCAGGCTCCTCTGTCCAAGGGATTTTCCGGCAAGAATACTGGAGTAAGTTGCCATTGCCTTCTCCTCCATGAAAATGAGGAGTTAGCTGTTTGTGTGTGTGTGTGTATTTGGCAGTAGGATCCATCTGCCATGTCTATTTCTCTGTTCAGCTTATGGTATACCTAAACAATATGGTAATAGATTTTTTCATAAATTTCTTCAGCATGAGTTAAAAAAGCTCTCTACAGAAGCCTCTTTTATCTCTTTTGTGCAGGATTTCACAGGTAATACAAATAGTACAAAAGTAAATCCAGTTTAGATCTTCCTAGTAACATATTCAGGCTTTCCAGATGACTCAGTGATAAAGACTCCGCCTGCTGATGCAGGATATGAGGGCTCCTACTAGCTCAGATGGTAAAGAATCTGCCCAAGAAATGAAGGAGACCTAATTTCTGATCCCTGGGTTGGGAAGATTTCCTGGAGGAGGGCATAACAACCCACTCCAGTGTTCTTGCCTGGAGAATCCCTGTGGCAGAGGAGCCTGGTGGGCCCATCCATGGGGTCAAAAAGAGTCAGACATGACTTAGCAAATAAACAACAGCAACATTAACATATTCAATCCCATTGAAGAAATAAATCAAAGGTTATATTAGTTTTGCAAGATAGAAGAAGGTAATAATTTTTATGTAGTTTTAGATATAGATGATTTGGCATCTGTTAGGGTTGGGAGAAATCTGCAGGAAAGGACAAGGAGAGCATTTACAAGGAATTAGGCATAGGAGACAGACTTAGTGATGTGTGGCTAGAGTTTCAACAGGTAAAAAACTTGGGAAGACATTCTGAGTGGTGGGACCAGCATAAGCAAAGGCACAACTCCCTGATTCAGTGAATGAAAAGATACCAGCAAAGCATTCAGGGAAATGAACTACCAAGTGTGTAACACATATTTTCATCTTTAGCCCTCACAATTACCTAGTGACCCCAAGGAAGCTGACTTTTGGAGATGAAGGATGGAGAGATCTGTGGAGACAGTGTTGTAGAAGAGACTTCCTGGCATGGAATGATGGGCACAGAGCCATTCTTTTCAAGTTTAATCTGAGAAGTGAGAGCATGTGGACCAGAGTGGGCAGATACAGGGTGCAGGGAGCCAGAAGCTTTTATGCCTCCAGCAAGATGTCCTGGGAAAATGATTCCAGTTTTTGGAATCAAACTGATGTAGATTAAAGCAACGTTATAATATCCAGGTTTGTGAATGTACAGGGAAATGAGTGGAAATAGAAACTGGTTTGGGGGCTTCCTTGGTGGCTCAGTGGTAAAGAATCTGCCTGCCAATGTGGGAGACACGGGTTTGATCCCTGGTCTGGGAAGATCCCATGTGCCATGGCAAAATTAAGCCTGTATGCCACAACTATAGAGCCTGTGCTTTGGGGTCCAGAAACTGCAGCTACTGAACCCATGTGCTGCAACTACTGAAGCCTGCACACCCTAAAACCTGTGTTCCACAATGAAGAAAGCCAGTGCAATGAGGCCTGCACACCACAACTAGTGTCGCCCCTGCTCTCCACAACTAGAGAAAAGCCTGAGCAACAACAAAGATCCAACACAACCAAAAATAAATATTTATTTTTTAAAAAAGAAAATTGGTATCATAATTCCTGAGGGTATGTTGGCAGTACTTAGCAGCTTCCTCTGAAAATGTTCATACCTGATTCTTAGCAACTCCACATCTGAGAATTTATCTTATAAAAATAATTAAGGTTGTTTTCAGAGATTTAGCTTTTATTTAACACAGAATATTTTATGATAGCAAAATATTGGAGGCTATCTAAAAATCCACCACTAGGGGGTTTGTTGAATAAAAGATCATATAATACTGTAATATTGTTCAGTTGCTAAGTTGTGTCTGACTCTTTGCAACTCCAAGAATGTAGTCTGCTAGGCTCCTCAGTCCTCCACTATACCCTGGAGCTTGCTCAAATTCAAATTATGAGGTCATTAAAATAAATATTTTTATGAAATACTAAATTACTATGTTCATATTAGTCTCATTTTGCTTGAATATATGAATTAGTATCATTAAGAACACACACACTAGTCTACATCAACATCTTTAGAGTGGTTTTATCAGAGTGCTGGAGTGATGGGGGTATTTGTTTTATTTATATAATATATATTTTAAAATATACATATATTTTAATTGGAGGCTAATTACTTTACAATATTGTATTGGTTTTGTCATACATCAACAAGAATCTGCCACAGGTGTACACATTTTCACCCTCCTGAACCCCCCTCACTCCTTCCTCCCCATACCATCCCTCTGGGTCATCAAAGTGCACCAGCCCCAAGCATCCTGTATCTTGCATTGAACCTGGACTGGTGATTCATTTCATATATGATATTATGCATGTTTCAATGCCATTCTCCCTAATCATCCCACCCTTGCCCTCTCCCACAGAGTCCAAAAGGCTGTTCTGTACATCTGTGTCTTTTTTGCTGCCTCACATACAGGGTTATCGTTACCATCTTTCTAAATTCCATATATATGTGTTAGTATACTGTATTGGTGTTTTTCTTTCTGGCTCACTTCATTCTGTATAATAGGCTCCAGTTTCATCCACCTCATTAGAACTTATTCAAATGTATTCTTTTTAATGGCTGAGTAATACTCCATTGTGTATATGTACCACAGCTTTCTTATCCATTCATCTGCTGATGGACATCTAGGTTGTTTCCATGTCCTGGCTATTATAAACAGTGCTGCAATGAACATTGGGGTACATGTGTCTCTTTCAATTCTGGTTTCCTTGGTGTGTATGCCCAGCAGTGGGATTGCTGGGTCATAAGGCAATTCTATTTGCAGTTTTTTAAGGAATCTCCACACTGTTCTCCATAGTGGCTGTACTAGTTTGCATTCCCACCAACAGTGTAAGAGGGTTCCCTTTTCTCCACATCCTCTCCAGCATTTATTGCTTGTAGATGTACCACAGCTTTCTTATCCATTCATCTGCTGATGGACATCTAGGTTGTTTCCATGTCCTGGCTATTATAAACAGTGCTGCAATGAACATTGGGGTACATGTGTCTCTTTCAATTCTGGTTTCCTTGGTGTGTATGCCCAGCAGTGGGATTGCTAGGTCATAAGGCAGTTCTATTTCCAGTTTTTAAGGAAATCTCCACACTGTTCTCCATAGTGGCTATACTAGTTTGCATTCCCACCAACAGTGTAAGAGGGTTCCCTTTTCTCCACACCCTCTTCAGCATTTATTGCTTGTAGGCTTTTGAATAGCAGCCATTCTGACTGACGAGAAATGGTACCGCATTGTGGTTTTGATTTGCGTTTCTCTGATAATGAGTGATGTTGAGCATCTTTACATGTGTTTGCTAGCCATCTGTATCTCTGCTTTGGAGAAATGTCTGTTTAGTTCTTTGGGCCACTTTTTGATTGGGTCATTTATTTTTCTGGAGTTGAGCTGCAGGTGTTGCTTGTATATTTTTGAGAAAGTTTGTCAGTTGCTTCATTAGCTATTATTTTCTCCCATTCAGAAGGCTGTCTTTTCACCTTGCTTAGAGTTTCCTTTGTTGTGCAGAAGCTTTTAATTTTAATTAAGTCCCGCTTGTTTATTTTTGCTTTTATTTCCAATATTCTGGGAGGTGGGTCATAGAGGATCCCGCTGTGATTTATGTCAGAGAGTGTTTTGGCTATGTTCTCCTCTAGGAGTTTTATAGTTTCTGGTCTTACATTTAGATCTTTAATCCATTTTGAGTTTATTTTTGTGTATGGTGTTAGAAAGTGTTCTAGTTTCATTCTTTTACAAGTGGTTGACCACTTTTCCCAGCACCACTTGTTAAAAAGATTGTCTTTTCTCCATTGCATATTCTTGCCTCCTTTGTCAAAGATAAGATGTCCATGGGTGTGTGGAATTATCTCTGGGCTTTCTATTTTGTTCCATTGATCCATATTTCTGTCTTTGTGCCAGTACCATACTGTCTTGATGACTCTGGCTTTGTAGCAGAGCCTGAAATCAGGCAGGTTGATTCCTCCAGTTCCATTCTTCTTTGTCTATTCGAGGTTTTTTGTATTTCCATACAAATTGTGAATTTGTTCTAGCTCTGTGAAAAATACTGTTGGTAGCTTGATAGGGATTGCATTGAATCTATAGTTTACTTTTCAAATTCATTTATACAGATTATGATTAAGGAAAGTGTTCATTTTATTTTGTTCTTTTAAAGGGTAATATAGCCTGGCACTCAGGAGCTAACTGTGGACATTAAAATAAGGGGTTGATTCATGAAACATTGCAGGAGTAGCATCTTCAGGGCTTGGCATCATGCTGGGCTCAGGGAAAGCTGGAACTAAGCATTGTGAGCCTGAGAAGGAAGTAATGAGAGTTAA
The DNA here is from genome assembly GCA_006410535.1 of Litocranius walleri. Taxonomy (NCBI): domain Eukaryota; kingdom Metazoa; phylum Chordata; class Mammalia; order Artiodactyla; family Bovidae; genus Litocranius; species Litocranius walleri. The sequence continues at coordinate 355,214 of SJYG01001146.1, forward strand.
GTGGGAAAGTCAGAAGAAAGGGCTGTTTTGCACTGAGCATTGGGCTTTGATCATTTTTGATTTGATGTGTTAACAAAGATCCAAGTGTAAATATCCAACAAGTTGGTATGATTGCAATTGGGCAAGATCATTGGTAAACACAGGCCAGTTTCTGCATAAATACTTGAATACACATAGTGAAAAGCCAGTTTTTATAGTATAGTTTTATCCTGACAAGCATTTTACCTGCATTATATTGATTCCTTAATCTTATCATTAGTGCACTTAATTTCTCTAGGCTTTGGTTTTAATGACTAGACTGACACAAAATGTTTCTTTCCAAGGTACAATTTAAATTATTAATTTGTTTATAAAATGCCTTTGAAGTGCTCAGATGGAAGGTCCCATATAAATAGCAAATGGTTGTTTGTGTTGTTGTGAATACATTCATTATGTGTATTTTGTCTGCTGACTACTGTCTTTTAAGACTCTAAGACCTATAGTTTGTAATTTTAAAATGTTTCCTTTCAAGATAGAATATAACTAAGGTATTTAATATCAAGAATTGATTTAGCTTCTCTACAAAAATTAATTCCTCTTAAACAATAGACTACTCACCTAGAGCCAGATATCCTGGAATGTGAAGTCAAGTGGGCCTTAGGAAGCATCATTATGAACAAAGCTAGTGGAGGTGATGAAGTCCAGTTGAGCTATTTCAAATCCTGAAAGATGATGCTGTGAAAGTGCTGCACTCAATATGCCAGTAGATTTGGAAAACTCAGTAAACTTGGAAACTCAGTAAATTTGGAAAAGGTCAGTTTTCATTCCAATCCCAAAGAAAGGCAATGCCAAAGAATGCTCAAACTACTGCATAATTGCACTCATCTCACATGCTAGTAAAGTAATGCTCAAAATTCTCCAAGCCAGGCTTCAGCAATACATGAACTGTGAACTTCCAGATGTTCAAGCTGGTTTTAGAAAAGGCAGAGGAACCAGAGATCAAATTGCCAACATCCACTGGCTCATGGAAAAAGCAAGAGAGTTCCAGAAACACATCTATTTCTGCTTTATTGACTATGCCAAAGCCTTTGACTGTGTGGATCACAATAAACTGTGGAGAATTCTTCAAGACATGAGCATACCAGATCACCTGACCTATCTCTTGAGAAACATGTATGCAGGTCAGGAATCAACTGGATATGGAACAACAGACTGGTTTCAAATAGGAAAAGGAGTACGTCAAGGCTGTATATAGTCACCCTGCTTATTTAACTTATATGCCGAGTACATCATGAGAAACACTGGGCTGGAAGAAGCACAAGCTGGAATCAAGATTGCCAGGAGAAATATCAATAACCTCAGATATGGAGATGACACCACCCTTATGGCAGAAAGTGAAAAGGATCTAAAAAGCCTCTTGATGAAAGTGAAAGAGGAGAGTGAAAAAGCTGGCTTAATGCTCAACATTTAGGAAACTAAGATCATGGCATCTGGTCCCATCACTTCATGGGAAATAGATGGGGAAACAGTGGAAACAGTGGCTGACTTTATTTTTGAGGGGCTCCAAAATCACAGCAGATGGTGACTGCTGCCATGAAATTAAAAGACACTTAATCCTTGGAAGAAAAGTTATGACCAACCTAGATAGCATATTCAAAAGCAGAGACATTACTTTGCCGACTAAGGTCCTTCTAGTCAAGGCTATGGTTTTTCCAGTGGTCATGTATGGATGTGAGAGTTGGACTGTGAAGAAAGCTGAGTGCCGAAGAATTGATGCTTTTGAAGTGTGGTGTTGGAGAATACTCTTGAGAGTCCCTTGGACTGCAAGGAGATCCAACCACTCCATCCTAAAGGAGATCAGTCCTGGGTGATCATTGGTAGATCTGATGTTGAAGCTGAAACTCCAATACTTTGTGCACCTGGTGTGAAGAGCTGACTCATTGGAAAAGACTCTGATCCTGTGAGGTATTGAGGGCGGGAGGAGAAGGGGACGACAGAGGATGAGATGGTTGGTGGCATCACTGACTCAATAGACATGGGTTTGGGTGGACTTCAGGGGTTGGTGATGGACAGGGAGGCCTGGTGTGCTGCAGTTCATGGGGTCACAAAGAGTTGGACACAGTTGAACGACTGAACTGAACTGGAGCAATAGATTCCTGAGGAAGTAACTTGTTTATATATAGCACTTCTGATTTGAGTTGTTGACATCTCTATAAAATTTCCCATGTAAATACCAAGATCAAAATATCTAGACAGTAGGAATAAAGCTAATTTAAGCTGACTTCTTATGGTCTGCTTTGGAGACTCATGTCTTTTCACTTCCAGTAGATTGATTCTGTTATTACCTCTTTTGGGGACAAGAGGATCTCAATCAGGGGAAATTTGTCAGTGTCTGATATGTTTGGTTGCCACAATTTAGAGAGCGCTGCTGGTGTCTAGTGGGTAGAGTTTGTGACTATTGCTAAACATATTATAATATACTGTACAGACGTTCCCCACTCCCCACCCCTGACAGTGAATTATCTGGCCCATAATATCAGCAGTGCCATGGCTGAGAAACTTATAGACTTTTCTTTATGTTGTTACTATTGTTCAGCTGCTAAGCTGTGTCCAAGTCTAGGACACCAGGGACTGCAGTATGCCAGGCATCTCTGTCCTCCACTATCTCCCAAAGTTTGCCCTAACTCTTGTCCATTGAGTCAGTGATGCTATCTAACCATCTCATCCTCTGCCACTCTCTTCTCTTTTTATCCGTAATCTTTCCCAGCATCAAGGTATTTTCCAATGAGTCAGCTCTTCTCATTGGGTGGCCAAAGTATTGGAGCTTCAGCATCTGTCCTTCTTATGAATATTCACGGTTGATTTCCTTTAGGATTAACTGGTTTGATCTCCTTACTGTTCAAGTGACTCACAAGAATCTTCTCCAGCAACACAGCTCAGCTCTTAAGCATCAGTTCTTTGCTTTTCAGCCTTCCTTATGGTCCAAATCTCACATCTGTACATGATTACTGTAGAAACCATAACTTTGACTGTATGGACCTATTTTGGCAAAGTGATGTCTCTGCTTTTATTTAAAAAAATTTATTTTTACTTTTTTTTTTGCTTTGGAATACTGTATTAGTTTTGCCATACATTGACATGAATCCGCCACGGGTGTACATGAGTTTCCAATCCTGAACCCCCCTCCCGCCTCCCCCCCATATCATTGTGCACCAGCCCCAAGCATCCTGTATCCTGCATCGATCATAGACTGGTGATTCGTTTCTTACATGATAGTATCCATGTTTCAATGCCATTCTCCCTAATCATCCCACCCTCTCCCTCTCCCACAGAGTCCAAAACTCCATTCTATACATCTGTGTCTCTTTTGCTGTCTCGCATACAGGGTTATCATTACCATCTTTCTAAATTCCATATATATGTGTTAGTATACTGTATTGGTGTTTTTCTTTCCGACTTACTTCATTCTGAATAATAGGCTCGTTTCATCCACCTCATTAGAACTTATTCAAATGTATTCTTTTTAATGGCTGAGTAATACTCCATTGTGTATATGTACCACAGCTTTCTTATCCATTCATCTGCTGATGGACATCTAGGTTGTTTCCATGTCCTGGCTATTATAAATAGTGCTGCAATGAACATTGGGGTACACATGTCTCTTTCAATTCTGGTTTCCTTGGTGTATATGCCCAGCAGTGGGATTGCTGATAAGGCAGTTCTATTTGCAATTTTTTAAGGAATCTCCACACTGTTTTCCATAGTGGCTGTACTAGTTTGCATTCCCACCAACAGTGTAAGAGGGTTCCCTTTTCTCCACACCCTCTCCAGCATTTATTGATTGTAGACTTTTGAATAGCAGCCATTCTGACTGGCGTGAAATGGTACCTCATTGTGGTCTTGATTTGCATTTCTCTGATAATGAGTGATGTTGAGCATCTTTACATGTGTTTGTTAGCCATCTGTATGTCTTCTTTGGAGAAATGTCTATTTAGTTCTTTGGCCCACTTTTTGATTGGGTCGTTTATTTTTCTGGAATTGAGCTACAGGTGTTGCTTATATATTTTTGAGATTAGTTGTTTGTCAGTTGCTTCATTTGCTATTATTTTCTCCCATTCAGAAGGCTGTCTTTTCACCTTGCTTATAGTTTCCTTTGTTATGCAGAAGCTTTTAATTTTAATTAGATCCCATTTGTTTATTTTTGCTTTTATTTCCAGTATACTGGGAGGTGGATCATAGAGGATCCTGCTGTGAGTTATGTCGGAGAGTGTTTTGCCTATGTTCTCCTCTAGGAGTTTTATAGTTTCTGGTCTTNAGAACCATCTTTTGGTTTTCTTGATTTTTGCTATGGTCTCTTTCATTTCTTTTGCCTTTATTTCTGCCCTAATTTTTAAGATTTTTTTCTTTCTACTAACTCTGGGGTTCTCCATTTCTTCCTTTTCTAGTTGCTTTAGGTGTAGAGTTAGGTTATTTATATAACTTTTTTCTTGTTTCTTGAGGTATGGCTGTATTGCTATGAACTTTCCTCTTCAGTTCAGTTCAGTCACTCAGTCGTCTCTGACTCTTCGTGACCCCATGAATTGCAGCACGCCAGGCCTCCCTGTCCATCACCATCTCCTGGAGTTCACTCAGACTCACATTCATCGAGTCAGTGATGTCATCTAGCCATCTCATCCTCTGTCATCCCCTTCTCCTCCTGCCCCCCAATCCTTCCCAGCATCAGAGTCTTTTCCAGTGAGTCAACTCTTCGCATGATGTGGCCGAAGTACCGGAGTTTCAGCTTTAGTATCATTCCTTCCAAAGAAATCCCAGGGTTGAGCTCCTTCAGAATGGACTGGTTGGATCTCTTTGCAGTCCAAGGGACTCTCAAGTGTCTTATCCAACAGCACAGTTCAAAAGCATCAATTCTTTGGTGCTCAGTCTTATTCACAGTCCAACTCTCACATCCATACATGACCACAGGAAAAACCATAGCCTTGACTTTGCTTTTCGCCTCTCTTCTCTTCACAGCTCTTTGTAAGGCCTCCCCAGACAGCCATTTTCCTTTTTTGAATTTCTTTTCCATGGGGATGGTCTTGATCCCTGTCTCCTGTACAATGTCACGAACCTCTTTCCATAGTTCATCAGGCACTCTATCTATCATATCTAGGCCCTTAAATCTATTTCTCACTTCCACTGTATAATCATAAAGGATTTGATTGGTCTAGCGGTTTTCCCTGCTTTCTTCAATTTGAGTCTGAATTTGGTAATAAGGAGTTCATGATCTGAGCCACAGTCAGCTCCTGGTCTTGTTTTTGTCGACTGTATAGAGCTTCTCCATCTTTGGCTGCAAAGAATAGAATCAATCTGATTTCGGTGTTGACCATCTGGTGATATCCGTGTGTAGAGTCTTCTCTTGTGTTGTTGGAAGAGGGTATTTGCTATGACCAGTGCATTTTCTTGGCAAAACTTTATTAGTCTTTGTCCTGCTTCATTCTGTATTCCAAGGCCAAATTTGCCTGTTACTCCAGGTGTTTCTTGACTTCCTACTTTAGCATTCCAGTCCCCTATAATGAAAAGGACACCTTTTTTGTGTGTTAGTTCTAAAAGGTTTGTAGGTCTTCATAAAACCATTCAACTTCAGCTTCTTCAGCATTACTGGTTGGGGCATAGACTTGGATAACTGTGATATTGAATGGTTTGCCTTGGAGATGAACAGAGATCATTCTGTCATTTTTGAGGTTGCATGTCCCACAGGTTTTGGGTTGTTGTGTTTTCATTTTCATTCGTTTCTATGCATATTTTGATTTCTTTTTTGATTTCTTCTGTGATTTTTTGGTTATTCAGAAGAGTGTTGTTCAGCCTCCAAATGTTGGAATTTTTAATAGTTTTTCTCCTGCAGTTGAGATCCAATTTTACTGCATTGTGGTCAGAAAAGATGCTTGGAATGATTTCAATTTTTTTGAATTTCTCAAGGTTAGATTTATGGTCTAGGATGTGATCTATCCTGGAGAAGGTTCCATGTGCACTTGAGTAAAAGGTGAAATTCATTGTTTTGGGGTGAAATGTCCTATAGATATCAATTAGGTCTAGCTGGTCTATTGTATCATTTAAAATTTGCGTTTTTTTTTGTTAATTTTCTATTTAGTTGATCTGTCCATAGGTGTAAGTGGGGTATTAATATCTCCCACTATTATTGTGTTATTGTTAATGTCCCCTTTTATACTTGTTAGCATTTGTCTTATATATTGTGGTGCTCCTATTTTTGGTGCATATATATTTTTAATTGTTATATCTTCTTGGATTGATCCTTTGATCATTATGTAGTGGCCTTCTTTGTCTCTTTTCACAGCCTTTGTCTTAAAGTTTATTTTATTGGATATGAGTATTGCTACTCCTGCTTTCTTTTGGTCTCTTATTTGCGTGGAATATCTTTTTTCAGCCCTTCACTTTTAGTCTGTTTGTGTCCCTTGTTTTGAGATGAGTCTCTTGTAGTCAGCATATATAGGGCTCTTGGTTTTGTATCCATTCAGCCAGTCTTTGCCTTTTGGTTGGGGCATTTAACCCATTTATGTTTAAGATAATTATTGATAAGTATGATCCCGTTTCCATTTACTTTATTGTTTTTGGATTTGGGTTTATACACCCTTTTTGTGTTTCCTGTCTAAAGAATATCCTTTAGCATTTGTTGGAGAGCTGGTTTGGTGGTGCTGAATTCTCTCAGCTTTTGCTTGTCTGTAAAGCTTTTGATTTATCTTTCATATTTGAATGAGATCCTTGCTGGGTACAGTAATCTGGGCTGTAGCTTATTTTCATTCATCAATTTAAGTATGTCTTGCCATTCCCTCATGGTCTGAAGAATATCTATTGAGAGATCAGCTATTATCCTTATGGGAATCCCCTTTTGTGTTATTTTTTTCCCCTTATTGCTTTTAATATTTGTTCTTTGTATTTGATTTTTGTTAATTTGATTAATATGTGTCTTGGGGTGTTTCATCTTGGGTTTGTCCTGTTTGGGACTCTCTGGATTTCTTGGACTTGGGTGATTATTTCCTTTTCCATTTTAGGGAAGTTTTCAACTATTATCTCCTCAAGTATTTCCTCATGGTCTTTCTTTTTGTCTTCTTCTTCTGGGATTCCTACAATTAGAATGTTGGAGTGTTTCATATTGTCCTGGAGGTCTCTGAGATTGTCCTCATTTCTTTTAATTCATTTTTCTTTTTTCCTCTCTGATTCATTTATTTCTATCTTCTATTTCACTAATCCTATCTTCTGCCTCCATTATTCTACTATTTTTTGCCTCCAGAGTGTTTCTGATCTCATTCATTGCATTATTCATTATATATTGACTCTTTTTTATTTCTTCTAGGTCCTTGTTAAACCTTTCTTGCATCTTCTCAAACCTTATCTCAAGGCTATTTATCTGTGATTCCATTCTGATTTCAAGATTTTGGATCATTTTCACTATAATTATTTGGAATTCTTTCTCAGGTAGATTCCCTATCTCTTCCTCTTTCGTTTGGTTTGGCTGGCATTTCTCCCTTTCCTTTACCTGCTGGGTATTCCTCTGTGTCTTCATCTTGGTTATATTGCTGCATTTGGGGTGGCCTTTCTGTAATCTGGGAATTTGTGGAGTTCTCTTTATTTTGGATTTTCCTCGCTGTGGCTGGGGTAATATCAGTGGCTTGTCAAGGCTTCTTGGTTAGGGAGGCTTGTGTCAGAGTTCTAGTGGGTGGAGCTGGATTTCTTCTCTCTGGAAAGCAATGAAGTGTCCAGTAATGAGTTATTAGATGTCGATGGTTTTGGAGTAACTTTGAGCTGCCTGTATATTGAAGCTCAGGGATGTGTTCCTGTGTTGCTGGAGAATTTGCGTAGTATGTCTTGCTCTGGAACTTGTTGACCCTTGGGTGGTGCTTGGTTTCAGTGTAGGTATGGAGGTGTTTGATGACCTCCTATCGATTAATGTTCCCTGGATTCAGGAGTTCTCTGATGTTCTCAGGATTTGGACTTAAGCCTCCTGCTTCTGGTTTACAGTTTTATTTTTACAGTAGCCTCAAGACTTCTCCATCTATACAGCCCTGATGATAAAACATCTAGGTTAAAGATGAAAAGTTTCTCCACATTGAGGGACACCAAGAGAGGTTCACTGAGTTACATGGAGAAGAGAAGAAGGAGGGGGTAGTTAGAGGTGACTGGAATGAGATGAGGTGGGATCAAAAGAGGAGAGAGCAAGCTAGCCAGTAATCACTTCCTTATGTGTGCACCACAGTCTGGACCTCTCAGAGATGTTCACAGAGTTATACAGGGAAGAGGAGCGTTGGGGGGGTGGGGGAGTAGACAGAGGTGGCCAGGAGGATAAAAGAGGGAAATGAAAAGGAGAGAGACAGATCCAGCCAGTAACTAGTTCCCTGAGTGTTCTCCATCGTCTGGAACACACAGAGATTCAAAGAGTTGGGTAGAGAAGAGAAGTGGGAGAGAGGAGACAGAGATAACCTGGTGGAGAAAATGGAGAGTCCAAAGGAGGAGAGAGTGGTCAAGCCAGTAATCTCGCTCTCAGGTAAAATTGGGTACTGAAGATTGGGTTTATAAATGTACAAAATTGACGACAAATACCAAAAAGCAAAGATTAAAAATCTAGAGTTTGGATTTTCAAAAATACAATATTAAAGAAAAGAAGAAGAAGAGAAAAGAAAAGTTACAAGAATTATTAAAACAATAACAACAACTACAAATATATATATATGGTGTTTGCTTTAAAAATAGGGTTTTTATTTTTTGAAAAGCAATAGTATGTTATAAAAATAAAAATTAAAGGAGAAATAAAAGATTTAAATTTTAAAAAAAGTTAAAAAAAGAAGAAAAAGAAAAGAAAAAACAATCAACAACATCAACAAAGCAAAACAAAGATAAAAAAAAGAGAATGATCGAAAAAATAGTAAGGATGTATCTGGGACTTTCTCTGGTGTTGTGGGCAGTGTGGGGTCAGTTTCAAGGCGGTTCCCTCTGTTTAACTTCTTCTGTTTGCTGGTTTCTTCAGTGTCTGACACAAGGGGGGCAGTGGTGGACACTTTTTTTAGGGCTCACTTGTTCAGTTGTGCTGTGGGGAGGAAGGGGTGTTGCAAACAAATAACACTGGTGTGTGCTTGCAGTGTCTCAGCCATGCTGGGCCTGCCCCTGCTCATGGCGCACACCGTTCAGGCTCTACGTTGCTCCACCTGAGGCTGGCCCTAGGCTGCATGCACCTCCCCAGTCTAAGCCGCTCAGGGTTGGCTCTCAGGTAGCCCTCAGAGACGCAGATTAGGTTGGGCCTGCATTTTGTGCCCTTCCCAGGTCCGAGTAGCTCAGGTGTTTCACCAGTGGGGCCTCTGCAACTTATCACCTTTCCCGTCCTTGCTGCTCAGTTTTCTGGGTGTACCGCTGGCTCCCCTTCTCAGGTGGATGGTGACTATCCAGAACCCCAAGAAGTCTTAGCAAAGAAGCCTGCTTGCAGTTTAGTAAGTAATGCCTCTCCAGGGCTGCGATTGCCCCCTTCCAGCCCTTATGGCTCTGGCTGCCTGTCACTGGAGGGGGATGGTCTGCACATGGCTATTTCTGTTCTGTCCTTTGTTCTGTGTGTGGTCCTGGAGGTGTCTTATGTTAGAGCTTTTCGTATGGTAGCTATCCCACAGTCTGGTTTGCTAGCCCAAGTTAGTTCGCTCTGGTTATGCTCAGGGCATTCTGGCCAGATTCTTAAAAAGCATGCATCCCGCACCTCCTTGCCCAGCCCCTACTTGCTCATGTTGGATGCAGGCGTCTGGGCTTCTTCTCTGCTGGGGGCATTACCATTGGGCTTGTAATCTGTTGGTTTAAATTATTTATTTATTTTTCTTCCCTGTTATGTTGCCCTCTGTGCTTCCAAGGTTCGCCACACACTCAGCAGTGAGAGTGTTTCCTGGTGTTTGAAAACTTCTCTCTTTTTAAGAGTCTCTTCCCAGGATGGGACTCCCTTCCCAGGACGGAGCTCCCTCCCTACATCCTTCATCTCTTTTTTCATCTTTTATATTTTTTCCTACCTGTTTTTGAAGACAATGATCTGCTTTTCTGGATGCCTTATGTCCTCTGCCAGCATTCAGAAGTTGTTTAGTGGAATTTACTCAGCGTTGAAATGTTCTTTTGATGAATTGGTGAGGGATAAAGTTGTCTCCCCGTCCTATTCCTCTGCCATCTTAGGACCGTTCTTCTCTGCTTTTTAATACACTCTATGTCATAGCTTTCCTTCCAGGGAGCAAGCATCTAGAACTTTAAAAATTCATCGTCAACAATCAAGGTTTTCTCCCAGATTTGTTGCATATTGTTAATTCTTAATCCCTCCTGGATTTCTTTACAGATGGGCATTGTGGGAAGAACAGGAGCTGGAAAAAGTTCCCTCATTGCTGCCCTTTTTAGATTGTTGGAACCCAAAGGTCACATTTGGATTGATGACATCTGGACAACCAATATTGGACTTCACGATTTAAGGAAGAAAATGTCAGTTGTATCTCAGGTATGCATGTCAGAGCATTCTCATATGTTCTTTTTATAAGGCACTAAAGTTTTAATTCTTTTAATTCAATTTTTTTTTTCAAATCGCATGAAATTGCTAATCCTTTTTCCTTCAACAGAGCATACTTTTAGCAGCAGGTATTTTTAACAGATACTTTTTATCAGATACCAGGTTTTGTTTGTTTGTTTTTTGTGTGTATGTGATTTAAAACTCCCAGCCAGATTTTGGGACTCTGGCTTTCTCAGGGGTCACAATTTTATCCACTAATAACCACATAATTTTGAGAACAAAATGATAAATGGTTTGTTTAGCACTAGATAGCTTCCTAACGAGAAACACAAATGTTAAGTGTCTTACAGATGGAATTTTGCTGTAGGAAATAAAGCTACCTTTTCAAAGGTGATTATCTCCCTGAAGAGCTTTCTGTGAAATTATGGGGCCTTGAGAATTACAGGGTATATAGATGCTTTGGGGAGACTTTTAGAATTCAGCCATTCAGTTCGGTTCAGTTCAGTCACTCAGTAGTGTCTGACTCTCTGCCACCCCATGGACTGCAGCACACAAGGCCTCTTTGTCCATCACCAACTCCCAGAGTTTACCTAAACTCATGTCCATCGAGTCAGTGATACCATCCAGCCATCTCATCCTCTGTCATCCCCTTCTCCTGCCCCCAATCCCTCCCAGCATGAGAGTCTTTTCCAATGAGTCAGCTCTTCACATCAGGTGGTCAAAGTATTGGAGTTTCAGCTTCATCATCAGTCCTTCCAATGAACACCCAGGTCTGATCTGTTTTATCATGGAGACAAAAACAAAAATAAATAAATGGGACCTAATTGAACTTAAAAGCTTTTGCTTAGCAAAGGAAACCATAAACAAATTGAGCTTCCGGGATTATCTCTCTCTCTCCTGGGCTCACGCTCATTACTGTTGAATGCACCATGAGAATGTTAGAATTGGAGAAGACATGATAGCAGCAAGGACCTTGATATTAACCAGAGGCAGATGAGAGGTGACATAGAAAATCAGTCCGGAAGTCCTGGGGGAAGTTTCAAAGACAAATACGGTATTCTTAAGAAAGTACTCCTCAATTTGTGTTCGCAATTTCAAAAATAAGCAAAACATGAAAGCACTTCCTAGATAATTTCCCTAAACAGAACAAGTAGCTGAAGTGTATGTGTCCCTTCTACTCAGTATCTGAAGGAGTTAAGTATGTTCCCTAAAAAGAGTACCAGTTGAGACTATATTCAAGGAGTAGCCTGCTTATCTGAACGGATCTGGGAAAAATAGATGTCAGAACCTTGCTGGATGATTCTCTGCACCTAGAGCTCCTTATCTTACTGGCACAAAGAATATGTTTTCAGTTGAAGAGGTTTTTGTTCAGTTGATCAGCCATGTCTGACTCTTTCTGACGACATTGACTGCAGTACATCAGGCTCCACTGTCTTTCACTGTCTCTTGGAGTTTGCTCAGATTGAGTCAGGGATACCTTCCAAACATCTCATCCTCTGTCACCCCTTCTCCTATCCTCAACCTTTCCTAGCAGCAGTGGCTTTTCCAATCAGTTGGCTCTTCGCATCAGGTGGCCAAAGTATTAGAGCTTCAGCTTCAGCATCAGTCCTTCCAATGAATATTCAGGGTTGATTTCCTTAAGAATTGACTGTTTTGATCTCCTTGCTGTCCAAGGGACTCTCAAGGGTCTTCTCTAGCACCACAGTTTGAAAACATCAATTCTTGGCACTCAGCCTTCTTTATGGTCCAACTCTCACATCCATATATGACTACTGGAAAAAACATAGCCTTTACTAGTCGGACCTTTGTCAGCAAAGTGATGTCCTTGCTTTTTAATACACTGTCTAAGTTTGTCACAGCTTTTCTTCTAAGGAGCAAGCATCTTTTAATTTTGTGGCTGCAGTCACTGTCTGCAGTGATTTTGGAGCCAAAGAAAATAAAATCTATCACTGTAGCCATTTTACCCCTTCTATCTGCCATGAAGTGTTGGGACTGGATGCCATGATCTTAGATTTTTGATCTCAGTTTTAAGCCAGCTTTTTCACTCTCCCATTTCACCCTTATCAAGAGACTCTTTAGTTCCTCTTTGCTTTCTGACACTAGGGTGATATCATCTATATATCTTAGATTATTGATATTTCTCTCGGCAATCTTATGTCCAGCTTGTGATTCATCCAGCCTGGCATTTTTGCATGATATATTCTGCATAATCTGCATATATAGATTAGCTTTTTTAGAATATACTTTGAAAACTAGGTGGATGCTTCAAACCTTGAACCTCTTACATGATATAAATTTGCTCTGAGAGGAGCCCAAAGGAAAAAATATTAGGGTCACGTAAACTGTGATGGGTAAATAAATGTTCCTAGTATTATAAGCAAAGAGTTCCTGCCTAACTTCTCCCTGTTGGGCTCAAAGCTGGTTCATTAACTTAGGCTCTTTCAGGCCCTTTATCTCCCCAAATATCAGTACTTGAAGAGTCTATCATTTTGGGTTCCTGGAATAAAATCCTGCCCATAGTTTAGAGCCTTGGGGGGAAGATGGAGGAGAGTCAGAGGAGAGGGAGCAATATCAGGGATCAGCCTCCCCTCCCTGGCCACATTGTGTAAACCTCATGGGAACATCTAAAGAAAGATAAATTGCCTGCACATTGTAATCTTACAAAGAATAAAAAGTTTTTTCTAAAAATCTGAATTAGAATGATGGTTATTCCCCTTACAAGGGACTCTTACCATTGCTTACATAGTTGTTTAGTCTTTGATCCTAATTTCAAGAGTTTCAGTTCAGTTCAGTTGCTCAGTAGTGTCTGACTCTCTGCGACCCTATGGACCTTAGCCCACCAGGCCTCCCTGTCCATCACCAACTCCTGAAGTCTACTCAAACTCATATCCATTGAGTCAGTGATGCCATCCAACCATCTCATCCTCTGTCGTCCCTTTCTCCTCCCGCCTTCAATGTTTCCCAGCATCAGGGTCTTTTCAAATGAGTCAGCTCTTCACATCAGGTGGCCAAAGTATTGGAGTTTCAGCTTCAGCATCAGTCCTTCCAATGAACACTCAGGACTGATCTCCTTTAGGATGGACTGGTTGGATTGCAAGAGTTTTAGGGAGACCTTAAATTTGGTTCTCAGGAGTTTTCAGTTTAATTCATTAATTATAATCATTTTGAAATATCCTATAACCAGTGATTTTAGTGTTTTTAGAGGTGTATAGGCCACTTGATCAACTTTGTGCAAATAAAGCTCCTTTTATATCTTTTACTCAGAAATATATCTTTTTTGGTGGCACACTGTGTGCCTTCTGCATCCATTTTTCTCTCATCAGACTTAAAACTAAGAGCACGGTGAAAGAAGGTACAGGAGACTCTCTGATTGTTATTCTTCATGGTTGGAGAGAAGAAGTCTGTCTTCTTCATCTTTCTTCTCAGATTTTTGTGAAGTAAGGAAGAAAGGCTAGCCCCAAGGCCAGGTGGGATTTGAACGTGGTGATTCTGAGCAGTTCCAGCACTTGTGGAAGAGTCAAGTCTCCTCTTGTTCTCATATATGTGAATCCCCTTGTTCTGCCCCCTTCACTGAAAGGGCTCTTCTTGGCTGCTCATATTCTTAGGGCTGGCTTACTAGAACCTTCCAGAAGAAAACATAAATGGCTTATGTGAACTTATGTACAAGACTCTCTTGAAACACAAAAGGAGGCATATATTTCCAGAGTAATTTACTCGGGGACTTACCAGGTGGTTCTGTGGCAAAAGAATTTGCCTGCCATGCATGAAACCCAGGTTTGATTCCTTGGTTGGGAAGATCCCTTGGAGAAGAAAATGGCAACCCATTCCAGTATTCTTGCCTGGGAAATCCCATGGACAGAGGAGCCTTGTGGGTACAGTCCATGGACTCGCAAAGAGTGGGGCATGACTTAGCAAATAAGAGCAAATACCTCTGGAAGTATAGATGAATAGGGAAAACTATTCAAGTTAAAATAATTTTATTTTGATTCACATGATAATGGGTTTCAGGTCACCCTGGCCTTGCAGTTAATAATGATGTTCTGCTAGGCAGATCGTCCTGATGCACAGGTGAGAGAATGTGCAAATTAGTTGATGCCGAAACAGAGGTGATCTCTCCATGGACAGAGGAGCCACAAGTCCCAGGAGCTGACATTCTTTTTGCACGTGTGGGGATGTTCCATTTACACCTGTGCAGAGAGTCTTCATCCAAGAAAGTTGTTTGACCAATGGACAAAATATCCTCATTCATTCTTCAGTGCAAATGTGAAAATAATTAACAATTCTGCTTTGGGGCACAAACATCAATTAATTATGCTATTAGTATTTCCCAGTCATGCCAGAATTGACTTAATTTATGTAACTTTTAATGTGAAGTTTCTCAAATAATTATATCCTCAGTTTGTGTGTGTGTGTGTGTGTGTGTAGCCTCCCCTCCCTGGCCACATTGTGTAAACCTCATGGGAACATCTAAAGAAAGATAAATTGCCTGCACATTGTAATCTTACAAAGAATAAAAAGTTTTTTCTAAAAATCTGAATTAGAATGATGGTTATTCCCCTTACAAGGGACTCTTACCATTGCTTACATAGTTGTTTAGTCTTTGATCCTAATTTCAAGAGTTTCAGTTCAGTTCAGTTGCTCAGTAGTGTCTGACTCTCTGCGACCCTATGGACCTTAGCCCACCAGGCCTCCCTGTCCATCACCAACTCCTGAAGTCTACTCAAACTCATATCCATTGAGTCAGTGATGCCATCCAACCATCTCATCCTCTGTCGTCCCTTTCTCCTCCCGCCTTCAATGTTTCCCAGCATCAGGGTCTTTTCAAATGAGTCAGCTCTTCACATCAGGTGGCCAAAGTATTGGAGTTTCAGCTTCAGCATCAGTCCTTCCAATGAACACTCAGGACTGATCTCCTTTAGGATGGACTGGTTGGATTGCAAGAGTTTTAGGGAGACCTTAAATTTGGTTCTCAGGAGTTTTCAGTTTAATTCATTAATTATAATCATTTTGAAATATCCTATAACCAGTGATTTTAGTGTTTTTAGAGGTGTATAGGCCACTTGATCAACTTTGTGCAAATAAAGCTCCTTTTATATCTTTTACTCAGAAATATATCTTTTTTGGTGGCACACTGTGTGCCTTCTGCATCCATTTTTCTCTCATCAGACTTAAAACTAAGAGCACGGTGAAAGAAGGTACAGGAGACTCTCTGATTGTTATTCTTCATGGTTGGAGAGAAGAAGTCTGTCTTCTTCATCTTTCTTCTCAGATTTTTGTGAAGTAAGGAAGAAAGGCTAGCCCCAAGGCCAGGTGGGATTTGAACGTGGTGATTCTGAGCAGTTCCAGCACTTGTGGAAGAGTCAAGTCTCCTCTTGTTCTCATATATGTGAATCCCCTTGTTCTGCCCCCTTCACTGAAAGGGCTCTTCTTGGCTGCTCATATTCTTAGGGCTGGCTTACTAGAACCTTCCAGAAGAAAACATAAATGGCTTATGTGAACTTATGTACAAGACTCTCTTGAAACACAAAAGGAGGCATATATTTCCAGAGTAATTTACTCGGGGACTTACCAGGTGGTTCTGTGGCAAAAGAATTTGCCTGCCATGCATGAAACCCAGGTTTGATTCCTTGGTTGGGAAGATCCCTTGGAGAAGAAAATGGCAACCCATTCCAGTATTCTTGCCTGGGAAATCCCATGGACAGAGGAGCCTTGTGGGTACAGTCCATGGACTCGCAAAGAGTGGGGCATGACTTAGCAAATAAGAGCAAATACCTCTGGAAGTATAGATGAATAGGGAAAACTATTCAAGTTAAAATAATTTTATTTTGATTCACATGATAATGGGTTTCAGGTCACCCTGGCCTTGCAGTTAATAATGATGTTCTGCTAGGCAGATCGTCCTGATGCACAGGTGAGAGAATGTGCAAATTAGTTGATGCCGAAACAGAGGTGATCTCTCCATGGACAGAGGAGCCACAAGTCCCAGGAGCTGACATTCTTTTTGCACGTGTGGGGATGTTCCATTTACACCTGTGCAGAGAGTCTTCATCCAAGAAAGTTGTTTGACCAATGGACAAAATATCCTCATTCATTCTTCAGTGCAAATGTGAAAATAATTAACAATTCTGCTTTGGGGCACAAACATCAATTAATTATGCTATTAGTATTTCCCAGTCATGCCAGAATTGACTTAATTTATGTAACTTTTAATGTGAAGTTTCTCAAATAATTATATCCTCAGTTTGTGTGTGTGTGTGTGTGTGTGTGTATTTAGAAGCCTTATTATTATTATTTTTAATCAAATCGTCCTTTCTCTTCAGTTTGGTTAAGATGAAAAAACTTCGGCACTTTCTTCTGTTAATGTTCAATAGTCCAGAGGATATTTTGTAGCACACTTTGTGTGGAAAATTACTTTAGATACTGTTTTTAAATAAACACTTGCAACCTAATTATTAACACAGTGAATTTTAACATTTTTTTAATTCTGTTCTATAAATGTTGGTATAAAGTGATACGAGATTCTTCACTGTTTTGGGCTATTTAGGAACCTGTTTTATTCACTGAAACAATTTGGAAAAACCTGGATCCCTTTAATGCGCATAAATATTGGGAATGCTTGGATGCCTTAGAAGAGGTAAGTTATGTAATGTAATTAATGTGTTAACACCAGTATATGTTTGTGTGCATTTACAGTAGTGTAGGTAATTAAGGGAGGTTTACCAGTTTAGCTGACTTTGTTTACCTCCTAGGAGAGCATTGATGACATGTGTATACTTAAAATGGGTATATTGATGATAATGAAACCCAACAAGATAATACCTCATGTTTCCATTTTAGCTTTTCGCCTAGAACCCCAAGCAACTAGATACATTATCAGAGCACTAAATGAGACTTTCAAAGTGTGGTATCAAATTCTGCTAGAGACCTAGTGAATTAATTACTCTTCAGTGTTCATTTTATTCCTCTGGTCTTAGAGGATATCTACTAAGTGGTGACAATAGTTTTTTTTTTATTATTATTATTAACTGAAAGATAAATGAGATCATACCAACAAAATGCTGTGAAACTTCATAAGAAAGTGTTTATAAAAGTAAATTATACAGTTGGAATGTGATAATGATTATTTATTGGAGATTATGTCATTTTAATGCTGTAGCATGGATGTACTTAACAGAACCCTGAAACTTTGCTCAGTTTTTATATGAATAGGTTCATCTCTAGAGAATTTTCTGTTACTTGCGTCATGTTTGCCCTTGCCCCACTTCTTTCGATTTCTTCACCCTTGCGTGAAAAAAAAAAAAATTGACTGTTAAGTTCTGTTGGTTTGTGTTTTTTTTTTTAATACTTTATTCTACATTACAATACTGTATTTGTTTTGCCATATCTTGATATGAATCAGCCACAGGTGTCCACGATCTCCCAATGCCGAAGCCCCCTCCCACCTCCCACCCCATATCATCTCCCTGAATCATCCCGTGCACCAGCCCCATGCATCCTGCATCCTGTATTGAACATAGACTGGTGCTTCGTTCTTACAAGATAGTATACATGTGTATTTTAATATAATAATTATTTTGTGTGTTAGCTCTAGTTTTGCAAATTGATTCTACTCGTGGCAGAAACTTTAGACTTCTAAACCGTAAAGAGACTTCTAATCTCTCATAGGACCTAACTCAGTGTTTTGCTTTTAAAAAGTATCCTATTTAATAAATAGGTAGTAAATGTTTGGTTGATCTCTTAATTTCAGAGAAGTGAGTTTTATTTCTTTAAAATTTTTTTGTTATACAAATCCAAGTGACTGATTTTTCATGTAGTTTTGAATTGGTGCATTTGTCATTTAGTGTCACTATTCTAGAGAAGCTCCGAAATTTGTAATTTATAGATGAACTTTGACTGTGAACAGGCAGATTTGGAAGCCTGACAATTTATTGCCAGTACTTCTGGTTTCTGAAAGATGTCAGCCCTGAGTCTTTACACACCCACCACATTTTCCAGCAACTGAGGGGATTTTATTTTCCTATATTGGACCAATTGCTTCACCTTCTTCTCCTTGAGAAACAGTGGGTCGCGCATTTCATTTAATTCTGTGAGTCTTTTACAGTGAAATTCTAGAAGAGAAGAGGCAGGGAGAGCAATTAATCACCAAATGTAAAGAAAGGTAGCATGATCCCTTGATCTTGAATGCACAGGACAGATTTAATGGTGAAATTATGACATCTTAAAAAAAAAAAAAAGGAACTGAGCTTGAGCTCTCTCTTCACAGATTCTCAGATAGTAAAATTACTCTAGAATTTTAGAACACATTGTCTCATGGACAGAGAGGAAATGTCAACTGGGAGACAAATCCTGTCAAAAGCTACCTTAAAACTTGTCCTCAACACAATTCATCTGTAGGAGCAGAAATTAAAATAAAATTTAGTAGTCTTTTAGTGTTCTAAAGTGATGAATGATAGATAGACAATACTAAGATCTAGTTTTATTTAAGCTACATTTGGAACTTTCTGTAAAAAGAAAGAAACATGTGCTTATATCACAAAGAAGTTGGACCTGTAACTTAAACAATATTACTTAGAGAAATCATCCCATCATTGGATTTCTCTAGGAATTGTTTCTTTATAAATTTTTAAAAATAAAACCTACCAAATCTTTCATTGAAAAACATACAAATGTCAAAAAGAAATAATTCCTAGAGAACTAGAATAATGGGATGATTTGTTGTTCTAAAAGGTATCTTTCAAGCAATGATGTCAATTTTTAAGTGAACTAAAAATACCAGTCATTGGTTTATAAGTGATGCCAGCCTGGACTTGTGAACCCAAGCTCACAGAGTTGACCTGAAAGTGAGAGGGCACCACTGTGTTTCCCTCTTTATAAATGTCCGTTAAAAGGAAAAAATCACCCTTAAAATTTTTAAGTCCTCTTAGTTCTTTCTCCTCTGTCTTCTTTGATAGAGATGGACATTCAGAAGGGCGACAGTCCTATGGATGCTGCCTGTCTCATCTTGGTTATTTTTCCAAATATGCCAAGAGCAACACTTTTCATATACTGAAAAATAGCCAACTTACTGTAAATGGAAGAAAGTGCATCAGAAATTAGTGCTGATTGTGGCATTAAGCAGGAATGGCAGCTCTACAAATATAACATGAGTATTACCTGAACTTGAAGCACTTTATCACTCAAAGGGTTAAAGATCACAGTAGAAAATACTTGGGAAACGAATTAGCAGTATGTTGCTTCTGTTAGAAAACAAGGACCTTCCCTGGAGGGTCCAGTGGTTAAGAATCTGCCTGCCAACACAAGGGACAAGGGTTAGATCCCTGGTCCAGGAAGATCCCAGATGCCCCAGAGCAACAAAATCTGTGTACCACAAATACTGAGCCAGAGCTCTTGAGCTGGCAAGCTGCAACTACTGAAGCTCTCACGCCCTAGCACCTATGTTCCCCAAGAAGAGAAGTCACTACAATGAGAAGCCCATGCGCTACAAAAAGAGTAGCCCCCCACATACCACAACTAGAAAAAGCTCTCACAGCAATAAAGACCCACTGCAGCAAAAAATAAATAAATAAAAATGGGGGAGGGGAAGGCAGCAGCTAGATGTTTGCTTGTGAAATTAAGAATTAATATGGAATTAATATGATGCATGCATGCTCAGTCATTCACTCATGTTCGACTCTTTGTGACCCATGGACTGTAGCCTGTCAGACTAATCTGTCTGAGATTTTCCAGACAAGAATACTGGAGTGTATTGCTATATTCTTCCCCAGGAGATCTTCCTGACCCAGGGATTGGACCTTGTCTCCTGCCTGGGCAGGGGATTCTTTACCCCTGAGCCATCTGGGAAGCCAAGAATATGGTATTAGATTGGTCCAAATGTAATTACAGTTTCAGACCATAAATTTTAAGTCATTATAATAGGCTCAAATACATCTTTATTAATCAAACTGGAAATCATTTTAATCAACATATTTTTGCATTGAGAAATACGTTTGTTACTTCTTGTAGCATAATAATCCATTCAGGAGTCAACAAAATCTTGGAAAGCATTTTCTGCTTTATGCTGGTTGTGGAAGTGTTTTTCCTGCAAAAAAGTTGTCAAAATGATTGAGGAAGTGGTAGTTAGTTGGCTAGAAGTCAGATGTCTATGGCGGATGAGGCAAAACTTCAGAGCCCAACCTCTTGAAGCATTGATTGTGCGACGTGCAGGCACGTGTTGTTGCAGGAAAGAATTGGGCCCTTTCTGTTGACCATGACAGCTGCAGGCATTGCAGTTTTTGGCGCATCTCATTGATTTGCTGAACATACTTCTTAGATGTGGTGGTTTCATGAGGATTCAGAAAGTTGTAGTGGATCAAACTGGCAGCAGACCACCAAACAGTGACCACAATTGGTTTTGAGGTGAATTTGGCTTTGAAAAGTGCTTTGGACCTTCTTCTTGGTCCAACCACTGATTTAGTCATTGCTGGTTGTCACATAAACTCCACTTTTCTTCGTATGTCACAATCTAATGGAGAAATGTTTCGTTACTGCATAGAATAAGAGATGATAATGCTTCAAAACTATATATATATATATATATTTTTTTTTTCAGTCAGCTCATGAGGCACCCACTTATTGAGCTTTTTGACCTTGCCAATTTACTTCAAATGCCGAAATGACCATAGAATAGTGGGCATTA